>JAKWJD010001414.1:0-128322 GCA_027705065.1 Solanum peruvianum | reverse complement strand
CCTATACTTCGAAAACGTGTGGCCTTTAATAAAAGACTACACTTTTGGACTTTCATCAACACTTTTTAAGGGGAGCCCTAAAAAAGCGTAACCTTTGACATTAGACAACACTTTTAAAATGTTGCCATCTTTGTCAACACTCATAAGCGTAGCATAAGAGATATAAGGGCACACTTTATTGTGATGGATTAGCGACACCTATTTTATATTATACTACACTTAAAAGTGTTGCGTTTGCACTGTTATTGGTCAAACTTAAAAAAGTGTTACCTTTTATGTCATCTAGAGCAACACCTATAAAGTGTTGCCTTTTATATATTATCTATAGAACACTTATAAACTGTAACTTTGTATCTCATTTAGAGAAATACATGAACGTGTAGCTTTATGTATCATCTAACAACACTTATAAAACATAACTCAATATCTCATCTACAACAACACTTATAAAGTTTAAACATTATATCTTATCTAGATAAACACTAATAAAGCATAAGTTTAACATTGGAAGTCCTTCAACAATGTTTTTGAATTGCATATATTCAATATAATATCACATATAATTACATACAAATGACCAAAAGCACAAAATTAACTAATAGTTGAATCCATGATTATGAACCAACAGTAATTCAGGAATGAAAACTTGGAAAGTTGTAGAAGCAACATCGATTGATTTATATCGTAAGTAGGAAGAATAAGTATAACTAAAGTGGGACAAATTCAATGAACATCATAAGAAATCCAAAGTTAAGTATTACCTCAAATTAATGGACGAAGGATCGGGATATTCTGAAAAAAATCGGTACACGAAGGAAAAGGAATCACATCTTCTGAAGAAAGATACATAAGAGTATGAACACGCGGCAGATGATGAAAGGCTCACTATGCAAGTAGGCTGTGTCATCAAGCCATCTCGAGCCATTGCTTCAGCTTCCATGCTGGACACGGAATACTTTGTGATTTATGATTCAGATCGCAATGTCATTTGGAGAAGTTTTGACAATCCAACAAACATAATTTTATATGGTCAACATATATCAGTTGGACAAATCTTTTCTCGAGTTCCTCGGAAGCAGATGACATTCGAGATTTTTTGCCTTAAAATGCAAAATGACGGGAACCTTGTTCAGTACCCTATTGATACAATAAATAGTGCCCAATATGCATACTATGCAACAGCCTTACACAATTCCACTAATAGGCTAAAAAATCTAACTAGAGGAAACTACATAGAGAAAGGACAACCATCTATATGCTATAAATCTAATACAAGTGTAGCTTAGCACAACAGACAATGAACCGAATTCAACACTATCAACAAATTACAACATACTACAATTCTCATATATTATAGAAATTGTTACAGCAGGCCCTGCCTCTTATTATTTGCTCAAACTTATTATTTAGTTGTCGTCATATAAATATTCTTAATTTATATTATTCTTCTTAATAATAGAATCCCTATGGACAATGTAGATGTCTAAAGAGTTTATCTAATGAAATCATAGATTCATGCCAACTTGAATACACCTCAACTAATTCAACCATATATGTACAATATAACTCTACCCACTAAGATGTAGACAGAATATAAGAACTTACCTTGTGTGGCCTCTACTCGGACAAATGATTAAGGTTATTACTTCAATTTTTCAGCCCCTCTAGGACACCACGTTGGAGACCAATCACCATCAATTCTACACGGATTCATGACAAAGAGATAAACATTTAAGGAAAGCATATATACTGCCTGTTCAATACAATACAATTCTGTCCATTTCTGCTTTTCTAACATATACTAATTGATAAGATGTCTGAAATTCTTCAAGATACACATCATCAATGCCAACATTTATCATTCAAAAATAATGCAACGACAAAGATAAACATTCAAGGAAAGAATATATACTGCCTGTTCAATACAATATAGGTCTTTCCAGCTCTTCTAACATATACTAATTGATAAGATGTTTGAAATCCTTCAAGATACAGATCATCAATGCCAACATTTATCATTCAAAAACTAAATCAACGACAAAGGAATAAGGTTCATGAATGCAATCATAGGGTAATCCATAGACTACACAAAGGCATGTTATAACTCTAATACTATTTCTAACCAATGAAAAAAATATTTCAAGTGAGAGAAATCCGTTATATTTAAAGAGGAGAAATTTATTGTTTTCATTTATCAAATCAACAGTCTATATTAAATTACTATAATTAGCTCTTGAAAAATAATGTAGCATAGCTACTTCAATATGTCAACATTAATAGACTATGTGAATGCATCAGATAACAAAACAAGAACATAACATCAAGCCAACATCTTAAAGCAGTTCCAATTTCAAATTTGTACTTATACTTTTATTGTACTGTTCTTGTTTATCCTTCTGATTGCGCGGACAAATGGCCTCGACCCCCAAAGTTGTAGAATAAATTAGATCCTTCGGAAGGGACTCAAGTAGATCTCATGAAACACATAACAACCTTTTCGTCCTTTATCAAGAGAGGATACTTGAATCAATTGGAGCATGGACAACATGATTCATATGTAGCAATTGTGGACTACTATGATCCCATAGATAGAATCCTGGATCTCAACGTCTGTATGAAATTCCTACATTGGTATAATAAAATGAGGGATGATCAACCAATGTCAGGTGGTAAAAGCAGGAGTTGGTTACTAGATGACTTTGTATGGGATGATGTTATGATTGACTATGTCAGGGGTATTAGGCCATCTCCTGGAGGCATGGATTGGATTGATGCAAAAAGTATTTTGACAGTCATGAACATTTCGGGTAATCATTTTGTGACCGTCGAGATTCTCTTGCACGAGGGATTGATCAATGTTTATTACTGCAACCTGGTGATTACGAAGGATGACAAGTTTTTCACACTCATACAACCTGTCTTCGATTTGATGCCTAAATTGCTGAAACAGAGTGGAATAATGAATCATTTGCTACAAAAGTTGTTCACCCAACCATGGGAATTTAACGGTCGAATAGAACCTATGGTACAAAATGCAAGTGGAGCAGCGTGCGGGTCAGATTCCATTGCATTCATTGAGCACTTGATTGGTCGGACAGAATTGCATCCACCCTATTCAGTGTTATGTGAAAATTGAATTAAAAGTATGCAATATATTTGGGCTAATGTGATAATATCTCACTGCTTAAAGCCTTGACATTATGCTTGCAATTAAAGACAATGTTTAATTTATCAAATATGTTATTTTATTTTATCTTAAACACAATTTAATTAAAGACAATGTTTATTTTATCAATTAGCCTATCACAACATTTGGCATATGTCGCTACAGATGATTCGCCTATAGAAACATTTAAGTTAGATGACTTAGTTGTCTCCTACAGTGAACCCACACCAACCTAGAACCTTTTCAAGAAACACTATCCAGAACCTAAAGAATCATGGGCATTGCATGGCGGTTACTACTCGAGGGGGGAGAGCAGACCATTATTCCACCTATGTCGTCTGTAGTAGAAGGTGATGTGAGAAAGCAAGATAATGTAGGAGAATCTAGTGAAGAGTTGGTTGATGCAACAATGAAAGAAGTAAAGATACCTCAGAAAGTGGTCCCTATACCCTGACCTCCACCATGATTTTTGTAGAGATTGGTGAAGAAAACAAAATATGGTAATTATTGCCGGTTTATCACTATGTTGAAGCTTAAAATGTTGGGATATGCAGAGTGTATGAATGATACGATGACAAGGAAGAGGTTGTTATATTTGAAGATGATGAAAGAAGTCAAGATTGTAGCGTTATTGCTACAATATATTAGGCAGATAAAGGATGATCCGAGTGCCTTCACTATTCCATGTATTATATGGTTGCTTCACTTCTCAAAGGCACTATGTAATATCGGGATGCTACATTTCACAAAGTCTCTGTGCGATCTTGGTGCGAGCATAAATCTCATGGAACTGTCCATTTATAACAAGTGAGGCTTGGGGACCCAAACACTACAAGGATGTGGTTACTGATGCCCGATCAAACTGTGAATAGGCCTGTAGGTGTACTCCATGATGTGATTGTGAAAGGGGAGTTTTTCATCTTTCTAGCCAACTTTTTGATTCTTAACTTTGAGTTTGATTTTGAGGTTCTCTCATTATCCTAGGAAGGTCATTCCTTGCCACTAGGCGTGAATTAGTCGATATGGAAGAAGGGCATATGAAGTACAAGTTGAACAATGAAGAAAGAACTTTCAATATTTGTAGGTCCATGAAATAAAGTTGTTAGGTCTAAATAGTTTCTTATATAACCCACAGAGTTGAAAGTATATCAAAAGTGCAAATTGAAGAGTGACTAGGTGTTGAGGCACCGACAGTTGTCATCACGATTTTTGACTGTGATGGTACTGAAGAATATATTGATTTGGTGGTCACACTTGAAAAAATGAATATCTATCAAAGCGAAGAAGTTGGATTTAGACATAGAGCATCTCTAGTCTCCAACTGCGATACCATCTATTGTGGTGGCATTGAAATAAGATCTTAAGGCTCTGCCACCACATTTGAGGTATATGTTTCTAAGTAAAGATGACACCTTTCTGGTGATTATTGCAGCAGACTTAAATGAGCATCAAATTGAGTGCTTAGTGGCGGTGTTGAAGAGGTTCAAGCTCTCTAAAGGAGGGACTATTGCGGATATTATTGAGATCCCACTCGGTATTTTCTCCCACAATATCCAATTCATGCTAGACCACCAGCATAGTATTGAAACCAAAGAAGGTTGAATCCACCTATTCAAGAAGTAGTTAAAAAGGAGATCATCAAGTTGTTGTATGTTGGGGTCATTTATTCTATAACAGACAACAATTAGATGTGCCTTGTTCAATGCATGCCTAAAAATAGTGGGATGACTGTGGTACCTAATGAAAGGAAAGAGCTTGTTCCCCGCGATTGCATGAAGAGTTTGCATGGACTACCAGAAGTTTAATGTGTGGGAAGAAAATGAACTTTCCCATGACCATCATGGATCAGATGCTAGACAGACTTCCAGGCAAGCGTTGGTATTGTTTGCTCGCTGGCTATTTGCGATACAACCAAATTCTATAGCCTTCGAAGACCAAGAAAACCACCTTATCTTATCCTTATGGGACTTTCGCATTCAAAAGGATGCCATTTAAATTGGGTAATCCGATGGCAAACTTTGAGCATTGTATGATATCAATATATTCCGATATGGTAAAGGACGTCATTAAGGTTTTGATAGATGATTTTTCTGTGGTTAGCTACTCCTGTGATTGATGTTTGAATAATCTGGCCGAGGTTCATAAGAGATGTTATTAACTTGGGAGAAGTGTCCCTTCATGGTAAAATAAGGTATATTGTGAGGCCATCGAATCTCAGAAAAGGGAATAGAGGTGGATAGGGCCAAAGTTGAGGTATTAGAGAAGCTTCCACCACCCATTTCAGTCAAAGGTGTGTGATGTTTTCTTGGGCATGCTAATTTTTATCGGAGATTTATAAAGGATTTTTTGAAAATTTCACATCTTATGAGCAAACTGCTAGAGAAGGATTGTAGTTCCATTTTGATGAGTCCTGTCTAAGAGCCTTTGGAGAGTTAACAGGAAAGTTAGTTTTGCGCCCATTATTATTTCATCAAATGGGGGTAAGTCATTTGACGTTATATGTGATGCAAGCGAGGTCGCACTTGGTATGGTATTGGGATAGAGAAGAGATAAAATGATATATTCTATTCTATATTTGAGAAAAACCCTGAATGAAGCCCAAAAGAACTACATTCTCACTGACTAGGAACTTCTAGCAGTGGTTTTTACATTAGAGAAATTTCGATCCTATTTTCTTGGCACGAGGGTCATTGTTCATACTAGCGATTCTGCATTGAGGTATTTGATGGCGAAGAAGGACGCATAGCCATGGTTTATCAGATGGTTGTTATTGCTTCAAGAGTTTGATTTTGAGGTGAAGGATAGAACATGGACAGAAAATCAAGTGGCTGATCAATTTTCTAGATTGGAGGAATAAGGTATGCACAAACTATGGAAAAAAAAAACCTAAAATCAATGATGTTTTTCCAATGAGTATGTATTTGCCATGTCACATTATTTGATACCTTTGTTCGCAAACTTTGCTAACTATTTGGAAATTTTTTTGGTCCTGATGGATTTGACTTTCCACTAAAGGAAGAAGTTCCTACAAGATGTGAAAAATTTCTTTTGGGATAAGACTTCATTATATCGAATTAGAGCCGATGGGATTATTTGTCGCTGTGTTGGAGCTCTAAATGTTGAGTGTTGTTGAGACATTCCATTCATCACCTTTTGGTGTCCATCATAGTGGTGTTCAAACTGCGCAGAAGATCTTGCAATGTGGATACTGTTGGCCCACCATCCACAAAGATTCTCATGATTTCGCCAAAACATGTGATCGTAGTCAATGAGACAGAGGGATTTTAAGGAGGTAAGAGCTTCCCATGAATCTCAGTCTAGTGATTAAATTATTTTATGTATGGGTATTAACTTCATGGGCCCGTTTGTGATTTCTCATGGAATAAAGTAACAGCACACACGGTCAGCAATGTCGGGCGTGGCATGACATCACCGTCCTTGGATTGCACGCACGGTCGGACAACGTCGCGCGTGGCATGACATCACCGCCCTTGATTCTCGTGGCGGTTGACTATATATGAAAATGGGTTGATGTTTGTGCTCCCCAAAAATAAACGGAAGAGTGTAACCTCCTTCCTGAAAAAGGAATATCTCCTCCAGATTTTGTACACCTAGGCCCATAATTAGCGACGGAGGTTCCAACTTTTGTAATAAATTGTTCAAAGCGTTGCTAAAAAATATGGTGTTCGCCCCAATGTGGATACACCTTACCACCCACAGACTAGCAGGCAATTTGAAGTGTCCAACTAGAAGATTAAAGAGATTTTGGACAAAAGTATGAATGCTAAAGAGCAGATTGGTCGAGAAAGATCGATGATGCTCTTTATGCCTACCACAGTACATACAAGACCCCCAGCGGTATGTATGCATTAAAACTTGTTTATGGGGAGGTTTTTCAGCTACCGGTCGAGCTAGAGCATAAGGCAATGTGGGCAATGAAAAGACTCTACTTGGATTGAATATTAACATCATCTCAAAGGTTAAACGAGTAGAATTTTATTGATGAGTTTCTCCTAATATCGTATGAGAGTTCAGTCCTTTACAAAGAGAAGATGAAGAGGTGTCATAATCAAAGAATTAAAAATAGAGAATTTGTGGTTGGTGATCTTGTGATTCTATTCTACTCCAAGTTGCACTTATTTCCGAGCAAACTCAAATCCAAATGGATAGGATCATCCTCATCACTAAAGTGTTCACGCATGGAGCAGTTAGTAGAGATCAAAGAAGACATAAGGTAAAGAGTCAATGAACCAATGATTAAGATCCATCTTGGGCATCTGGAAAGTGTTCACGAAGTGGTTGAGGCGTACAATTTTAATGAAGTCTAAGTAATCAAAGGGATAGCATCATGCCGCAACGTTAAATCAAGTGTTGCTTGTGAGGCAACCTAATATGTACACTCTAGCCAACGATGAGTATTGTTTTCCGTGAAGAGAGGTTTTTTTTTTCTTTAGTTTCTTTTGGTGTTTTATTTTCTTTGTTCCTTGAGTGCTAGTGTTGGCTAGAGACTAGAATAGGGTCTGTGTCAAAATTTTTTCCAGAAAATACAAAAAGAATGGTATAATGATGGTTACATGTGTCACGGGATAAATCAAAATCTAAAGACAATGATCTGGTGAAGAGGTCTATTGATCCCATGGACGGTCCACCGTTCAACTGAAAGACTGTGAATTGTGCCCAAAGATCCCAGGTAAGTTTTGAAACTTGTTCTTGTATAAGAGTGAATAACGATTCTAATCGACGGACCATCGATCGATCCACAAACTGTCAACAGGATTTTGTGGATCCAATCTACCAGTGAACCAACCCGACCCACCCGCCAATATTTAAAACACAAACATTCAAATGCTTTCCTACTTTCCATTTTCTTTTCAATATTTTACCTTAATTGTTTCGCATAACTAACTTCCTCCCTGAATCACTACCCAAATCATTAACATATTTCTAAAAATCGTCTGCCTTTTCACTTTCCCAAAATCTCAACCATCTCTCTCAAAATTTATCTATCTTTTTCATCCTCATAGATTTAGCGATCTGGTTCGACGACTTTCAACATCTTCTTTGGGTCGCACATCATTGTAGGCACACAATCACACCAATCATCATCGCATGTAAGGTAATTTTACTTCCTCTAAATTTGAATCGCAATCATAGTTGAATATAGGAAGTCGGGGTGGGATATTGACCTTAGGACTAAATGAACTAACAATGCGTGCTAAAAATCAAGTAGTGATATCCCTTGGTATGATGGATTGTGATGGTAGCATGTTAATTAATTGAAGTATGTGTGTCTAAGTCTTAATGTCAGTTTTGACCTAGGGTTCCAAACTGTATACAAATTAGGGTTAGAAAAATTGTACGAAATTGGAACCCTAGGGACGACTAACTACCATAGGTTATGTTTATATGCATGAATAGACAAGATTGTTGCTAAAATTGGTCACTAACAAATGGAATTTAAACTTAAGGATGCCTGCAATCTGGAACAGGACTCAATCATGACACTCTGTCGATGGACCGTCATTACAAATGATGGACCGTCGACCGGGTCCATAGTTTGTCATGCACACAAAATAAGCACAAGTATCAATGACGGATGTCGACCACAATCTATTGATTTATCGACGGGTTGTTCTCTACACCCATAATTTAAATTAGAGAGTAGGTTTTCACCCATGTGACCCATGGAAGGGTTCGACGGACCGTAGATTACTCTACAGATCATTGATGAGTCCCGACGACCTAAAATTACAACGTATGATTTATTATCATTTTTTTTTGTATATTATTATTGAGTTCTTAGTGTCCTACAACTATTTTGAGTGTGTCATAAAGCTATTTTGCTCCTAACAAATTCTCCGCAAGTACTATGGACCCAAGAGGAAAGTGGTCTAGTCTAAGAGGGGCAAATTAGAGTCTCTTGCCCCACCCTCCGGCTAATTGATGAAGACACCAACTCGGAGAGGGACCCAACCTATGTTCTTTCGCACACTAGACCACTGAATAAAGAATCCCAAATAAGTAGTGTCACCCTCTCGAAGGTAAATCTTAATATAGTTAGTGCCTCCCAGTCTTATGAGGACCACACTTTGATCGACTCACAATTGGTGCTCCCTCTAATTAAGAAGGAGGATCAGTATCTGGGTCCGAATCTGCAACTGCTTCATGCTCATCGTCTATCCAAGATTTAGGGGCCAAGTCGGCCAACGTATCTTGTTCTAACTCTCATGGATCTACCAGATTAAGAAGCAGGAAAAAAGGCCTTATCTACTCAGGCCACAACCTCAAAATCTGCACCATCTCACCAAACAGATGAACCTACCTAGATAGCATATGAACCGAACTAGTGGTGTGTCGAAGGACAATGGAAAGTAGACAGAGATGCCAAGGAGATAAATGAGAAAAGGGTAATGACCTGATATATCGATGAGGAATGACGAGTCCTCACAGAAATCCAACCTACAGTGCTATTCAAACTCCACATGTGTGACTGGATGGCATAGGTACTGGGCACATATAACGAGGAGATTGTGCGGGAGTTCTATGATTCCTCTGCTGCCACTCTCTGAGGTTCGATCGACTAGAGGGAAAAACCGGCAAAATAGAAGCCTCTCACTTATACACTGGTCCGAGGGTGCCGTGTCGACATCTCGCAAGCTACATTCCTCCAATATCTATATGACCCCACCAATAATCTAGATTTTAGCCTATAATACCGCAAAGTTTGATTACATATGGGTCATAGTCTGGGGTGGTGATTTTTAGAGGAGTGACGAGAAGAGGGACGCAGTGAAAATATTGCTCGTATAATACATAGTGGCAGATGGTGAGCGGGCTGACTAGGTCATATCACCTCGAGGGATCATCACAAAGGCCAAACAAAACTTTGTGGCCAAATTCTTCTGGCTGTTGGTTTGGAATAGAGTATCTCCCACACAGGATGACAACGTACTAAGGTGGGATAACACATTCATAGTGGCATCTTTAGTAGAAAAGTTGGAGACTTACTTTGCCCGGATAATGTTGTTTGAGATATATGAGAGGGCCTTTATGACTTCAATTGCTTACCCCTTTCTGTGTTTGATATTTTAGATATGCAGGTATATTGGAGTAACAATTTGGCACTGTGATACACTTATCCATTCGAATGGGACGTTGGATATATCTCTCATCAATGATGAGGCTAATATGGAGGCACCCAGTATAGGGCCCTGAGTTGAAGTCCCTCCATTGAGTGAGAATCTTGCAGACACTGTAGAGAAAGAAACGGGGCTGAACACTCCGTACTAGATCACGCTAACCCCACCCTGAATTCCTTTTCTCATGTCTCCTTTAAGGCCCCCAGCTTGTCTAGGTTCACACTAGTAGCCACACCAATGATTCCCATAGCTAGAGTATAGAAGAGGCGCAAATGGACACCTTGAGCCATCACATGAATCCGTGTATGAAAAATTCCATAGTGAAGACCGAGGACCACATATAAAAGAGGGTTGCCAAGAAAATGAAGCAGAAGATTCAAGTTGTTCACAAACGCCTACATGCATTTTAGTTGTATGTTCTAGCACGACCAGCCCCCACCACCAATCTCACTATCATTCAGAAGGAGATGGCTAGCCTACAAATGGATGTTGATTATATCTTTGAGATGCGGGAGACTGAGCCAAAACATTCCCTTATGAGCTGGTGGAAGATATTGTTCTTAAGGCCTTGTTCACGGCACCAGTTAAGACATAATCTGAACCACATATTCATGGTCAAAGGAACTACCCTAGGCTCACCGTTGAAGCTGGTATGAGGCCCGTGCCTGAAAAACAGAGCGGACGCAGGTAGAGCACTCTAGATAGGCCTCAATCATGGATGACGAGTAGTGCCAGATAAGGGTGTAAGAGTTAGCCTCTAAGGCATCTAGTTTCAGGCCCATGAGTGGAGTAGTGAGAACTAGTGATGGTGTGGATAGAGCGGTGGACATCATTATTTATGGTGTCATTCGTGGAGATGTGGGCAGTACTCATGGTGACCCAAGTGATGTCCATGCGGGGTAAGTTAAACCAGACCCTCCACATGTTGATAGGGCATTGCCTCTATGTGCCATAGGTTTGCTTTACCTACAATTACAATTTCTATGATTTCTTATGCATCGGGGACAACTGCATTCTCTTTTGGTGAGGGTGGGTTAAATGGAATGTGAGAAGGTGAAGTTTGAGTATCCATCTCACGATCCTCTCATGGGTTTTTCTTCCATGTGTTCTTTTTCCCTAAGAGGCTGCTTAATTTTCTATTGAACCGACATGTATTAGTAAGTGTATGTGTATACGCATGAAAGATTGAAGCATGATGGCTAAGAAAATATTGGTAAGAAAATTAGCCATGTTAAGAATTTTTTTGTCTTCTTGCATGTAGAGGCTCAGATAAGTTGCATGTATTGAATCTAAATATGACATGAAACTGCATCAATGGTACCTTAGAGTTTAATTAGGAATTCTATAATCTTATAATACAACAATGTTCCAAGTGAGAGTGATAATATTTGATTGTTCAGCAATTGGTGACGTACTGCTATGGGTATCTGCTCTAGAATCTAGGAAGTGATCATAGACCCTATTTAGGATAGTCCACAACTAGCTTAAAAAGTGGTTGACAAAATGAAGTAAATGTTCGCTTTCATCCAAATACGCTGAGCCTTAAATAGACTATTTCTTTGTAACTCACTAACGCACCTTCCCAAGGTCTAATGTTTTATCCCCAGTCCTTCCTTGGACTTGTGCACCTTAGCTTAGACAAAAGCCTAATTTAGGGGTGGCTAATGCAAAATTAACATCGTCTTGTCCCTTACCCAACATCGGGTATTATGAACCTTGACTCGTGGAAAACCCATGACTTAAGGGTGGCTATTATGAGAGAATATAAAAAATGGGTAGGAAAAGAGTTGGAAGTTGAAAAGAATAAAATTGAGTAAGAAAAGGATTTGACTTGGCGAAAATGAGTAAAGGGGGGGGGGCATAAAATAAAGAGAAAATAGTTTTTTTTAAAGAAAAATATACAAAAGTGAAAATCACACCTAAGTTTTAAGTGAGTCAAAGGAAAGAGGAAGAATGAGCTAGAGCGTCAGAAAATAAAAGAGGTGGAAGGCCTACCGGTACTATCGATGAGGGAAAATCGTCACTAAATGTACCTAATTTACCACACCTTATCCTAAGCCGACATTACAATCTATGAAAGTCCTATCGTGATCCTAGAGTCTAGTTTGGTGAACCTAAGAAGCAAATATAACGGCAAGTCTGTGGCGTGGAGCAATAACTTTGTCTGAACTTATATGTGAGCTTGACTGTTGAAATAGATCCTTGTACCCAAAAATCATAATCACTGTGTGAAAAATGAGGATTTTTGTTTGAAGTGAGGGCACTAGTTGCAGTATGAGAAAATTGGTACCTTGGTGATAGGAAAAGCAGAAGAGGTATGTGTTAACTAATGAATTCGTATCATATGATTATCCTCATGAGTTAGCTTGTCGAGACTGAGTTTTAGGGTTGTACTCAATCAAGAAAGAGTCGCAATAAATAGCCATATGATCACTTGATTTTAAAATTTTTGCATCTGTGGAAGTGTCATTTTTGGGTCATAGTGTGTCGCTTGAGGACAAACAACAAATTTAAGTTGAGTGTGTTGATGTACCATGATTTCACGATATTTCTAATGTATTTCACATAAGTGTTATGTGTGTCTAGATCCTCCTTTGATTAGTTTTAACAAATTTTGCGTCTTGTTTTGCAGGAAAGATGATCAGGCGTAAAATAACAGAGAAGATTGAGAATGTGCAAAAGAAAGACATATGAGAGCAATCGACGTACCTTCGTTTAACCAATGCCCCATTAATGATGATTGTAGATGAGAAGCCCAGGCGTTGGATGATATCAGGGTATTCTGACCAAGTGTGAAACCACGATTAACATCGACGGTCTGTCGATTGATCGTAGATCATACTGGTGAACCATAATTTTTTAATGTGAGCCTCATACTTGCAGATTCTAAGTGTGGAGTCACGAAGAAGAATTACGGACCGTAGATGGAACGATGGTCCGTGATATTGGTCCATCGTTTTATTTTGAGATAATGCAATTCGGAGGTTGAAACATTTCTCTAAGTTCTAGATGACGGAATCAATTCACGACCGTTGGTCGATCGATGGCCCGTTAGTAGTCTCATATATTAAAGTCACGTGCCTGAATAAAACTTTCCTTATTTGAATTCCTTTTTGATTATGCTTATGTTTTATATAAATAGCGGATATGACCTTGTTTTTGGGGTTAGCTACTACTATCTTTTTTCTACTTTATGTTTTTCATATTAGTTTTTGGAAATTTTAGGCAAATAATATATTTTCGATTTGGTTTTGAATATTTTGTTTTGCAATTCAAGTGCGATTTCTAGGTTTATTATTCTTACTACTTAGGTTGGTTATTTCTTCATATATCATATGAATTGTGTTCTTTCTAGCATGGGTAACTAAATTCACAAATAGAGTTGTTGGAACCATAAGGGGTTAACAAAGTATAAGTAGTAATTACGCAATTTTTGAGTAGTATTATTGCATACAATGTTAATTCTTTTGTTGAAAAGTCTTTTTAACGAGTGCATACGTTAGAACTCGTGTTATTGCTACTTGCTGGACCAAGTAGGTAGTTAATAAGAAAAGTATTATCAACATATATTTAGTGTGATACTATCTAATAGGCTAGTGTCGATTGGTCTGATGTAATAACTAAGTCATACATAGATTATTATGTCTTATATGAGGTAATGGTAAGGGTTAGTAGCTCTTAAAAATTGTCGACGGAGCAAGGTGCTGGGTAAAATTTTCTAGATGTCGGACCAAAGATTTAGAGATACATAACTTATCACTTTACATGTAAAACGCTAGGAAGTTATTGTTATTACTACGAATGTTGCCTTATGAATTTGTAGGGAACACACACCATATTTACTTTTTCATCTTGATCAGAAATAAAGTTTACTCTTGTTCACTTGCTGATAACACAATTGAAAAGAAATTTGTTTCACAAAAAAATCCCTTTACTTAACTGTTTTGGGAATATCTTGACTAAAAAGATACAATTGTGGGTTAAAGATAAGACTAAAACATAATCCTCGTGGGATCGACCAAACCTACTAGTTGGGTTCTTTACATGATGATGATGTCTTATCAGGCCACGCTGCGCCAGCCTCTCCCTAAGCAACGTTTCGTCGAATTTTTCCTCTCGTTTACTGACCCTAAATTATTTTTTATCAGTTTCTTTTCTTAAGTTTTCCTTGAATTAAATTTAAAAACCTAAGTACACACTAACACACTAAAAAACACTCCAAAAATTAATTTCATATCAAGAAATTATCAAAACCCCAATAAGACAAGACTTATAATGAGCCTTAAGAATACTTATCAAGAACGTAAATCCTTCAACTTTTTCAAATTTAAATTATGCTAAAATAACATGTTTGGCGTGTGGATAAACAAGACCAACACTTTGAATCTTGCACACCTCTTAGGTATTAAACCCTTGGACAAATTCTGTAACAAGATACAAGAATCTCGACAAACGCTTAATCCTCTCCTCCTTTCTCCTCTTTTCTTTTTCTTTTCACTTCTTGAATTCTCAACTAAAACGGTAGGATTATACAACTGAAAATTATAGGATTAGAAATCTTAAAACGAATTAAATTTGATTGGGTAAATAAAAGACAAAAATACCCCTCGCTATTTTCAACTAACTTTCCTTAACTGGACAATGTTACTTCAAAATTCCATATCTCACTCATCCAAACTAAAAACCTAGCAGACTTTGTTGCGCAGAAAATGTTATGGCGTTGATAAGATGATTCAAAGATCTTTCCTAAGATGTCTTGTAGAACACCTACCGCATCATGTGTAAGAAATAATGGTCAATTCAATTCGACCAAAAACTCAAACTTAACTAACTCTACAAGTTTTAGATTTTTGTTATTTCCAATTTAGTTCTTTTAGAACTCAAGGTGCTACATCTAGTAACCTGGACTTATTATAAATAAATTTCAAAATCCTCAGCAAAAAGTTACTCATGGTTCGAGTCTTAGTTCAAGGTATCACAATATCTCCCCTAGGGATAATTCGTTCTCGAATCACAACCGCACCGATATAGAATGACGTTATTCTTACTAAGGTCTGCATATAACGATATGCTCTTAATATATTCAAGCTTAGTAAAAATCATTATGTTCACATTTTATACATTTCTATAAGGAATAACATCACAAACTATTACTCTTTACTACCATATTCAAGCTTCATACTCTAACAACGCATGGATTCCTACATTTGACTTGATTTTCATCTTATCAAATCTTCCTTCGGTCTAAATCTATCACTTGAAAGTTATGGACCTACCACATTGTCAACTCAATTATACCATCTAGGCACACATGGAAAAACATTACCTAATTTGAACATCATCTAGTTATATGTCATCTCGGCACACCTCTCAATGCTCTGGTTACTCTTGTGACTTAGCCACACTTCACAACCCTTATTGTAAAGGTAAGGGTCTCCACTACTCGTATTCATTGCAATAACCATTTCAATTCCTGACCTATTATATGTCAAGTGTATCATATAAAATCTCAAGGCTAACATCATCACCCTCATGTTGTCATTCTTTTGATCATGATAGTCATCTCAAATATAAGTTTAATGTTTATTACTAAGCCTAAATATCAATATGATTGCTCGTTTACTATATTATACCTCAATAATACTATGGAAATTTAGAAGAACTTGTGCACTAGGATCTACTGGTAATTAGTCAATTCTTATCTCTCAGTCGTCATACTTGATTTACCATCACATTCCACTACATAACTTAAGTACTACCTACTCCCTTACTTGTGCATTATCTCGAAAATAACTCTATCATCCTCTTAATACCATGAGGTTCTCCTTTTAAAATTCATAACCCTAGATTAGATCTATCTTTTTCTGAATACCCTTGATCTTGTATATATTCACTACTTACACTGGTCATTACTAACACTATGACCCTTCACTATAAACATTTTTTAGTTAAGGTAAACTCTAACTCATATTGACTTGCAACACATACTCTACCTCTTATCCTGGGCTCTTCACAACTCTTTACTACTTAGTTTAGACATAAGGTAAAACTCTTCATTATTAACTTACCATGTGTACGACTATACCAACACAATTTGCAAAAACACCGTCTCCTTTACTTATATAACTAAACCTCTACATATTATCTTCTAACTCTAGGATCTTTCATGATCTTGTATCTCATGTTACACTTTTAAGGTAAAAAAATATACTACCCAAGCTCTAATCATACTTCCTCATAAGGAACTCAATTGAAACAAGGCTTAAGGAATAGAGTATTAATCTCTTTTAGGTTCAGTGCACGATTCATATGAATATGAGGGCATTCTCTCAAACATACACTTACCTTATTCTTGGGCATCCCTCAAGACCCTATAGAGTCTCATGACTTCCTCACGACTTCTGCTAAGAATAATAAATCGATAATGTACTTACTTTGCTTTTCAACCACTTCTAGTATGATTGTTAGTCGAATGGATATAACAACACACGAGTTAGAGTAAGTCTCTATGACATAGATCTACTGCACGATAAAGAGTTTGAAAGAAGGGGAAATTTTACTAATATTTGTTGTCCCTCATTTATATAAGTGGGGCCCTCACAACCATAAACAAGATCCTACTTGACACGAAGTCATAAACACCCTAGGAATCTTGAACTCTATGCTCTAATACCAATATTTTCATGGACCAAATCTACACCATGGACTTGGCCGGCACTCAAGAATCATTGTTTGTCCCGAAGCGAACCATATCTTGGCTGACTACAAGTGGAGAACTAACTTAAGTATGCAAAATATTAAAACCAAATAAAATTCATTAAACTGTAATACAAAGCTTTAGCTCAAAAGAGAACTCTGAACAATATAATATATTGAATTCGGTATAAAATAGGCAACTTAAGTCTTTAAACATTAAATAAAATAAATGATTAATACAACTCCTCAACTATACTGACTATCGATGAAACCTATAATTGATAATGATGCCTTACTAAATGAAAAAGTAAATGAAATCCTCCAAGTGCAAGGAGGCTCTCCATAACTATTTTGAACACTCAAATGTATCAACGAAACTCGTGTTGATGATCCTGAATACATGTTTCTACATCATTAGAAAATGAAGGCCAAATGTCTTAGTACGTGAAATGTATGAGCATGTAACGAGAAATCTAGCGGATAGCATTAGCTTGAACTTGATAAAAATGGAAACATACTTACCTCTTTTCAAACTTACAAATCACAAGGAGTACTCAAGAATACTCAAAACTAATCATTTTAGAAGTACTCAAGACTAAGATAGTCAACTCAAATTTTAGATACTCAACTTAAAGATTAGATACTCAATTTCAAAGCTGTGATACTTGACCAAATGAATCACGGATCAAATAAATATACTCAAATTAAGGTACGCAACTGAAAATAGTCAACTCGTGATACTTAGCTGAACTAATTCAATATAAAGAAGTTTAAAAAGGTGCAATATAAAGAAAAGTTGTTTAAAACATGGAGTCAAATCTATGTAAATAACAAGGATAGAAGATAACTTTGAAATTTATATGAAAATACAATTAACTAATATACATGAAAATATAATAACTTCTATTCAATTTCTCCAACCAACAACCATCACTTCAGAGCTATAATGATGATACATTGTTTCATCTCACGCTGTCACGGTCATCCTATACTTACCATTAGTATAAAACCTGAACTAAGTGGATCCATAGTCTATTGTAAAAAGTACTAACGGAATCATCTAAAAAGTATGAACTTTTTCTATCCATGGTGGCTACATAACTTATGGGTGCATTGAGTTGTCTAAACTCTCCTCCATATCGGTACTTAATACTACTTCCATAATATAATACTATCTCATATATTTAAAAACATACTTCTTTTTGTAATTTGAGATAATTTTTAAAAAAACTTGGCTATAATTCTATCTTTGAAATAAAAGTTTCCTCTGTTGCTTAATTGTGAAAGCATTTACTCTTTTCCTAAAAACTAGCTTAAAAGCTTTTCGGAAATCTCAGTTTCCATTCTTTTTTAAATGTGAAAACATGTTAAACTCTTTGGAATACATGTCTGCATATACTTATGAAGAAATTAACTTACTTTACTTATTACTGAACTCAAAATTCAAGTCTTATAACAAAGTTAAATTTTTTGTAAATGACTTCTTATATGGTTCATGTCAAATTATGGACGTGAACGACTTGATGCAAGGTTTTCAATTACAATCTATATATATCAATACATTGAAATCAAGAACATTACTATACTACTCATTCAAGAATTCTCAACTCAAAGGGTTCATGCGAAATTATGAGCATGAACTACTCAACTCAAGGATTCAAATATACTTCTCATATCAAGATTGTTGGACTTATAGGATTCATACAAAATTATGGGCATGAAAAATTTTAATCAAATACGACATGGTAAGATGTAATAGTGCCATTAATATAAGTATAATCTCATTAGAGATACGGAACTCAATAATGAAAACATAGAACTTGCAGGCACCACTTTTCTGAAAGTTGCTCACCTTACGAAGTTCATGCTAAATTATAGGAATGAAACAACTCGTCTTGATTGTCTACCTAGCTCTATGGAACTCATGTATACGACTCCTCTCATTATCTTACTTACTTCATCAAAACTTAGTTCAATCAAAAATTGATGTTATAGGATTCACAATTGAACTCAAAGGCTTTCTTGAACTCTACTCCTTAATTCTCTTTTGAATGTGAATTATGAATTCGAGAGTTTGGTTCATGATATGGAGGATCTTACGATGACAAGGAAGGATCGTTTATACATTATCTTCATCCTTTGTCACATCCGGGGAGAGCACCCTAGAAGTAACATAGTGTACTTGACCTCTCGGAGGTTTTATACAAGCCCATTGTTATCATTCATCGCATTGTCATAGTAAATTTAGCGGAAAATATAAAAATTTTCGTAGCACATCATATGCTAGAAACTTCACTTCTTATATATATATATATATATATATATATATATATATATGTATATATATAATATATATATATATATCTATTATATATATATATATATATATATATATATATATAAAAATATAAGTAATAATACATTTATACCTTAAGTCTCTTTTCCATTCTAGACTCAACATCATAAGAATACTTTAGGGACATTGCCCTTACAACATAATACATAAGTAAAATACTAAAGAACTTTATCGTAAACTAAGCATTAAGACATCCTTGGACTTAAGGATTTCTTTCCTTGAGCTTGGGAATCACATATCAAGATCCTAATTTATATAGACATCCTTTAAGCATCCATAACCTACACTTTGTGTAAAAAGTAGAGAAGAATGGTGCTAGTACAAGAATGCACCATGTATGGCAACCATGCAAAAACATGTATTTAAAAGGGACATTTTCCTTGAAATCATACATCGTTCTTTTTTGTGAAAACTTCATAAAACCTTGATGAAAAATAATTTATATCATTCACATACTTCATAATTACATATTCAAGGGCCAAACATCGTATAATATCACATATAAAATGTAAGACATTTTAGAGTCACATTATAGTGAGCTATTTTCTTCTTTATGGTAAGCTATCTTTTCTTTTACTCATTAACCTCCCAAGTAACCCTCTAGTGATGCTTGGTGCAATGAATCACCTTAGGGACACAAACAAAGCATACATACAACCTACATAAACCAAAATATACCATCATAGAAGCCTATTACATCATAGACAAATTTGAGTCAACACTCTATGGCTTTACAGTAAGTTACATCAACTTGCACATCTTTTCACCTCACTTTACATAAATCGTTATAAGAACTTACACATGACCTAAATCTAAGTCTACTAGTGGAATGTACATGTGAAGCCGCATAAACTCACACATACTTAGTAAACCTATAATGAGACCACAAGCTTTAACATCCAATTCATACATCAACATAGTAAGTGAAGACAACTTAATTCATGTTAAGAAAGACCTTCATCTTATAGTAAATAAGACCACCATTATGCATATCATCACATCATTTAGACACTAACACAATATAATGCAAGAGAACCATAATATATGTGTATACATTAGACCACCTTCCCAGAACTCCCTTAGAGAGCTATTTGTTCAATGTCTAGGTGGGGTCATTACTTCCACCTATCCTAAGTATCTTCAATTAGATTATCCTAGTTAGTGTCGTTAGTCATTTACTTACATTTTACATTTTACTTTAGGAAACTATAGCCTTAACCGACACTAAGACTATGTGTGCTAAACATGGAATTTCGTGTTGTAGAGCCTCACACCAATGAAAGGTGTTCCACTTAGCCAAAGTACAACCTTTACGTATTTTCTTGCATTAATAAGTGAATTCACTTTCTAGATCCTATCATGACCAGAGCCTAGACTCTAGAGGAGATCGGCGTCGTTTGCCTCTCAGAGGTCCTAGACAAGCCTACATATGTAATCGTTACTTCATCTAGGTTAATTTTAGTAGAAAATTTGAACTTTTTGCTTTATTATTTTATGTGAAAGATATTATACTTAACATCATACGCGTTCACAAATCAACCATCTAATGTAGAAATAATTATATGAATTAAGCGGTTCATGATTGAAGTAAATGTATCCTTGCCAAAATGGCACCAGAACAAAGTCTAAAATGAAACGCGAAATGAAACACTAGTGGAAAATACTCCACTAAATCAAACCTATATCTTAGCTAGAATATATGGGCCAGCGTCATCGAAAGCATGAGGGCCTACCAAGTCCGATTGAATGCTCCACGTCCGAATAGCTGCAGTGTCGTATGATTAGCTCTAGCGTTTGCCTGTGCCTTCACCTAAAAGTATAGAGTTGTATGGGATTAGTACACACTTGTACTAAGTATATGTATATGAAAGCACACACCAAGTACATGCATGAGGAAGAATAGGTCTTTCCTAACAACATGATTTATGGAAATTCAAGTAGTGGACTTTCTAAATTTGTATTAGGAAAGTCAGTGGACTTGCAAAATTTGGATTAAGAAAGTCAGAGGACTTGCGAAATTTGGATTACGAAAGTCAGTGGACATCCCAATATTGGATTAGGAAAGTCATGTCATGAGAGTAACATGCATCAACATACTAATCATTTCGCAAGCAGCACATAACGTATTGCACATATCATATTATGTAATTCATATCATTCTTTCATATGCCATGAGACCTTGGAATCATGGACTTGACATAAGGACTTCCCGAAATGAGGGCTCAACATATGGGACCTCAACTAGGGAGTCTTCTTCAGCAAACAAAGAGTATCCTTCATTAATTCATACGTACATCGTTTTTATTCATTCATATACTAGTGCAATCACTAGTCATACCTAGGATGTAGTTTAAGACTCTCATTGGGTTTGCTGTGCAATGACCAATAATATCCTACTGTCATTACTTGAGTCTATCTCACCTCTTTATTATGCTATCCTAACACCTTGGTATCGTTTATTTTATTATGTGCATTCATTGAGGGTGACCTCATTCTTTCTTTTGGAACTTTAACCTTACCGACATAGATCATGTGAGCATCATGAAATCCAGTGTGTAATCCCCACACAGAAAAGAGGTGTAATCACTAGCCTAAGTGAACCAAAACATGCTAGCATGTATAGGGAATTGAACCTGCTAGATCCCTAAATTTGGCAATATAGTTTCAAAGACTAGGAGATATAAAGAGACTCATACCCGGCATACCGGACAGTCTCATCTCATGAGAGTTATTTGAGTCTCCGCCCTTCCTAAAGAAAGGCAGCACCGCTCATACCTAGCCTATCGGTGCTCAGTATAAAGTTCCATTACATTCAACTCATACGTCATGGAAGCTGCCTTCTAGCATGAGGATATCATAGCTCATTAGATGATTTCTGATCTCATCATTAGTATTAAGTAGGCATTAACTTCAATACTTTCATTAGAGTGTTCATAGAGACTGGTCTTTTCATTACCTTTACACTCTCATAGGTGAGTACATTTTTGTAACATTTACTTAGGATCATTTGAGATTTCCCTCAGCTTTCACTGTAGCCTCTTATCATATTGTCACCTCATTCATTAACTTTAACACATTTTCTTTTCATAATTACTCACCCCTTCACGTGAATGTTCATTTCATCATATGACAATGCACTTGGCCATTTAGTGTGTTTCACACTCTTACTTGACCCTTCTAGGGTTACATCATTTTATCACATACATCTTAGGCTAACATACTTTTAAACGTATGCTAGAATTATGAGTTCACACATACAAGCCATGAGGCTTCATTCATACTTTGTCTGAGTTATTCATGTTTATCTAAGATTATATGATACAACAGCTATGCATCTTGTAGATATGCCAAGATATTGATTTCGATCTTTAGAGGTAGCATTCATTAAAAATTTACTTATGTATGACTTGTGCGTCAAAACGGAATTGGGTAAGGCAACCTGATTTTAAATCCCTTGGACAACACTTAATCTTATTTTAAACTTGATATTTTCTTTTTTCAGATTTGGGGGACCCTAGTTCGATCCCTATCAACCCCATAATACTTCCTTTCTTTTTCTCCTCTCATTTTTTGTTTGAGTCAAGAAGGTTGTGGGTTCAATCCCCAAAAAGCTCATTGTTTTTCTTTTAATTTATATCTTAACTTTCTCACCTATCCAAGAGGTTGTGGGTTCAATCCCCACTCTCCACTTTTATTTTCTCCTTTATTTTTCTCCTAAATCTCTCATCCATTCAAAAGGTTGGAGGTTCAATCCCCACTCTCCACATTTATTTTCTCCATTATTTTTCTCTTGGGTTCAAATCCCACCCCTCTCATTTCTTTATGTCTGTTTTGCTTAGGTGATACGATTATGGGCACTCGGGTTCTAATCCCGTGTGCCTCGCTGATTTTTATGTTAATTAATTAAAATATGCCTTAGTGAAATATTATCATTTTCAGTCAAGGTCACCGACGTTCGATTTCCCTTAACTCCATTTCCTTATTTATCTGTTTAATGATTTTTTGTGTGTGAGGTCTCGGGTTCAATCCCTAGAGACCTCACCTATTTTATACTCATTTAAAATTTTAGGTTTGTTCATCCTTGTTAGGCCGAAACCAAGCTTACAAAATGCTGGAAATTTTGTAATGTCTTTCAACTCCTTTTTATCAACATTTATACATTAGTTCTTAGGGTGATTCATGATCATTTAGTATGTTTATAGGTGTAGTTTCGTAATTACATTTAGCTAAGAGTTTTCCACTCCAATAAGCCATAAACCTCATATGAACATGATTTATACAAGTTTGTGCAAGTCGAATACAAGCATAAAACATGTCCTTTTCGAACATTAACCCAACAGTATATGTCATGGCTTACATATTCCACTCACATAATTTTTTCACGTAATTTCGGAAGACATAAATTATCAGTCGTACAATTCCGAGCACAATTTCATGAAAATATTCATCACAAGTATCACATTACATGCCTAATCTACCAGCATACATACAAACCAAAGATCATTGGGAGCTAGTGATAGGGAACATGTAATGGGGAACACCCTAGTTTTCAGAGTAGATTCATCTGAGACTAAAGGGTCTCTCTGGAAAGGTACCAAGAGTAAGATAACCCATACCTTATTTCATGTCGATCAACCCTTGAACCAGATTCCCAAAGACCTTCTCCAAACTCATGTCCAAGTCTCTAAACCTCAATGAAAAACTCAACAGAAAACCCTTTTTTTGACTTACATTTTTGGTTAACGTTTTGTATATGTTTTTAAGGTGAAAGTTCTTCAAGTGTGAAGAACCTTTAACTTTTTTTTTTCTTGTGTTTTTGTTAGGCAGATAAAACGTGAAAAGAAAGAGATAGATATTGACGTGAGAGACAGTTAAACGTGAAAGAGAGTTGAAAAAGGTGAAGTAGTTTAGACTTAGTCAACTAGGACTCTTAGGCAAGACTTAGTCAAACAAAATATCTTAATTAATAAATTATAATTAATAGTTAAAATCTGGTTTTCCTTTATCTTAACTCAGCTATTAAATATTAATTAATTAAATTAATTTACCAATTTAAATAAAGTAAATCAAATCATTACTCCCACCTAGGTTCGAACCCAGGTGGAGCAAGATTTCGCTAAAACGGTAATTTCGGCCCTCTCTACCCAAAATACCCCTCCACCTTATTAATTTAATAATTAATTACATATTTAGGGTAATTACGATACAACCCTTAGCCTTGAAAAAAAACATTTTACCCCTAGACCCCCCAAACTTACGATTTCCCCCTTTTTAGTACGGTAAAGACTTATCCAAGTAAATCTTCATATTCGGGAGCCCTACATGGCTGGACCCAACCTTTCTGAGCTCAACTAACTCCCCAAGATAGTTTGCTTGGATTTCGCAAGCGTTCAGAGTATGGTTCTAAGCACATCAATCCATGTGAACCCCGTCTAATCGTAGGCATTCTAGACACATTAAGCATAACATATCATATCTATTTTAGGGTTGTTACAGATCCTATGTGGCAAGCATAGTGTATGGCGCTGAGAGATATACATAACCCTCTACATGCTCATCTGCATTGGAGCCTCCTCTCATGAGAAAACATGACTGAACCTTTCTCAAAGGAAAGCGACCCCCTCATCTGGATCCACAGGTCAATATTCCTCTAAGGGAAGTAAGTCAACACTGTATAAGAAACAAATGGTGAATCTTCCTCCGAGGAAAGCCAACACCTCTCATTGTCAAGTTCACTCTATTCTAAGCTAAGTTCCCTTTATTGAAAATTCCTTATTACATTATATCATAAGACATAGGCTTTGGATATTTGGTCCTCATATGCTTATAGAATATTCAAGCACCTATCGAGTTTTAGAGTACTCTTGGGCACACCTTTCAAGGCCCCTATATTAACTAGATCTTCATATATGTGTGTGTATATACTTATATGTGGGAAAACCTTTTACATAACACATAAATGTCACACATGTTCATATATCAATGCATAAGTTTATAGGTATAACTATATGAGAAATCCTTTCATATAAACACACTAAGACACTATGCACATCCATACTTCATTATATCATATAAGTCATATTCATTATATGCCCATATATTCATTTTCATATACGTAGAAACCAAACCTAGAAACTATCCTATCAAGGTACACATTTGGAATGCATAGACAAGGTCCCATACCCTTTCCCATACTAATAAACCTATAAAGTCATCCTAGTTAGGGATACATAACATACTTCACATAGATATACTTTACATGTATAGTAGTGCATATGAGAATTACCCTTTCATTTAGACACCATGAACTTGTACTACTTTAAGCATGCATGAAGTGTGAGTGTGTGTGTGTATATTGTTCTACATAATCACATAAAGGCTATCAACAACACATTGAGGCATACACCCTCTTAAGACCATATTACACTTTTAAGCATAGACCACACAACACATAATAGCATAGTTAAGACTCCTAGCTTTTGCTATTTATGCATTCATTCACATAGGGGTACATAGGTAAGGGATTACCAACCATTATAACCTATCAAATGGGAGTACCTACAGTTTACCCTAAGATAGATATACACATGCTTATACTATAACCATATGACCTAGATCACAAGTAGAATTGGAAAGTAGGCATAAGCTTCACATAATGTGATCACCATAACCACACACTCATATATTCATTAAATTTAGGTGTACCATACCACACAATGACATCTAAGGCTTTATCAATTAACCCTAAACCCTAAACCCTACTATAAAAAAATAAAGGTAAAGAGTCATTCTTACCAATGCATCAACCTTTGATTATCATTGACAAATACAAGCCTTTTTTTAACAATTGAATTATAAGGGTGTAGCTAAACATACATTTACATAAACGAAACCATACTCAAATCCCTACAAGATAAAGATACCAACTTCGGCACTAACTATCTATTGAATAGTGTATAGGAAATAGGCCATCTTACCAATATTCTAAAGTATGATCATCAATCATATTTTACCAATAAAGTACATGCTAGGAAGTAGCTAAGGAGATAGAAATAAATCATTAATCATGCTTTATTCATATTAAAATATAGATCACCTCACCTACATAGCATTATCAATTCCTAGAATACAAGAACCTAGAATACTCATACCAAGCCTTCTTCACTTTGATCATGTCACGACCAAAAAGCACCCCCTATAAGTTTGGGAGAACCCTTGTTTGGTGACCAGGCGTACATGAACGTTTGGGTCTTTTACATGACCTTTAACTAGCATTCATAACATAAGACATGATAAGTAGTGCGAAAATTTAAAACTTTTCACGAATAATTAATAAAAGACAATCTTTCATAAATACATTGAGAATCTTGTCGACACAAGACAACTTAAAGACACGACATAATAGAAAAAATATCTTAGGGACTTGGCTCTCTATAATAAAGTAAAATAAAAAACAAGTCCTTAAATAAAAAGTAAGAAATGGACTATCCCCTCGAATATATAAGAACATACATTGCCTTGAGAGAAACATTCCCAAACTCCTCCTTCTAGCCTTCAAACCTTCCAAACCTTCCAACCTATACTTATATAGTATAGAAAAGTATGGAGTTAGTACAAAACAATGTACTAAGTAGTCAAAATATATATTCATGCAATTCAAGCAAAACATTCATGAATACAAAGGCAAGACGTCATACTAAACATAATTTACAAATTAAATAAGAATTCCCATAATTTAAAGCCAACAAGAAACATTACAATAAACGAACTTTACCTTCATAGTGAATTCCTTAAGCATGTACAATAAATACATTTGAACATTGACAATGAATCATTTAAGGCATTCACAATAAATTCAACTTAAACAATTAAAATGAACTATCCTACACTAAATGAGTGAACTTCCAAGGCTAAGCGAAAGATAAAGTAACATCATTTTCCTTATGCGTTTCCCTACCTCGGAATTATGCCAAGACTCACTAAGGTAAGATATGAAGGAAGTACACATATTCCAACTCCAATACACACCAAAGAAACCCTCAAGACCACCACTTTCAGCTTACTCAACTCGGGAGAAACAAGCCCCTCAATCAATGGCAAGACATTAAAAGACACCAACAAACCACCAAAATCGTCCCTTTCAGAATGTCTACTTAGTGCAATGAGTAGATAGCGTCCCATACCACCACCTACACTAAGTAGTACATTATTTTATAATGTTTGGCACCAAGTCTTCCCTTTCGAAAGGTCCTACCTAGTGTAATGAGTAGATAGTGTCCCATACCAGCACCTACCCTAAGTAGTACGTTCTTTTAGAAGACTTAGTTCAATCAATTCTTTGTGGAGGATTTGCTTAACTGATATAGAACATTAGATCTAGACATGGAATCCCGATATTAACCCCTATCGGATGAGGGATGCTCACTTTCCTAGAGTAAGGTCATGCTTCATAGAATTTACATCGCTTTCCCAATAGCTACACCTGTGTGACACATAGTGAAGGGATAAGTAGATTGTTAAGGCATAAGTGTAATCCACCGCTCCTTCAAATCCTCTTGGTGCTAGGCATAACTCCCCAAAGATTTATTAACCTAGTATTCTATCATAGAAACCTCACTAGGAATAGAGAGGTTTCTACTAGAAACCACATCTCAACTCACGAAGTGTACCACCTCAAGATTCCCCTTTTTACTCAACTTAGTATAATGCATTCTTTAAAGTGTGTGTGTGTGTACATGTGCACACCTTGAATATAAGACTCATTTCATTTTCATCAAGTTCTACACATACTTTAACCTTGGTTCATCAAGTTACACACCCTACATGCTTCTCATAATTATATTCTTCATTTAGACTTAAACTAGGTCAAGCATGTAATTTAAGCTACACCAAAATACAATACAAGACCCATTTCAAATATCTCTTCATTTCACATGTTAGACCTTTAAGATTACATATTCAAACATATAAATAAAATCAAGTTCCTGAATTAGCACCGCCATCCATAAGATGGACCACACCACTCAATATCAATTCATAATAAAAACTATTAATGAAAGCTACTCAATATCAATTCAAACCATAATTACTCATAAAACATTTATTAGTATTTCACAATATTAAGGCCCTTTTGTGCAGTTGCTACACAAACATTACAAATACAAGAAGACCTAAGTTCCCAATCTACTTGAATTATGCTCACATAACCTAATTTCAAACCAAAGGTTGAAGTATACATAAACAAGACTTTAATTAGATTTTTAACATCAAAATCATCAATTCAAACCAAACTAATACATTTAAACCATTAAATCTTAAATAAAAGAAGACCCCTACTAGATTCAAAGTTAGAAATTTGAGTTTAGAAACCCTTTTTCGAAGTTGGCTTCCTGAATGGAAATATATTCAAGAATGAATACCAAACCTCACTTAAGGAAGAAAAATCCAAGAGTTTTTTTATGAAGAGACACGTCCAAAAATCCCTCCTATCCTTCCTTAACCTCTAGCCTTCAATGGAGTCTTGAGAGAGTTTGTCTTTATAGAGAGAGTTTGAATATTTTTAAGCGAGGGGTCTTGTATAGGTCTAGTTTTAAAAACTATTTTATATAACCTAAAAACACTAAAATTATCCATATAGGGTCTTAAAATACTTGGGGTTGTATTTACATAAAACACTTCAAGTTTGCAGAAATCTTCACAGATTTGCTGGCCTCCTCGACGGAGCTTCACCAATAGACCGTCGTTTTTGTCGTCGATGGCCACTTGTTTTGGCAGATTTTCCCCATGTCTGGGGCCCTTCATCTAGGGCCCCTTGTGGGTCCTAGGTAGGTCGTGCTCGGAACTTAAGCCCCTAAAATAAGTCTTCTAGGTCTTAGGAATAACCAATGTTAAGTTTAAAGTAAAACAAATACGTAAAACTCGTCTAAACACAACAAGACTCACTAGTACATTCTAAGTCATACTTTCCGAACGTCATGGACGTTCTTGGTCGATCAAACTACAAACTTAATAAAACTTCACACACTGCCTAAGGACACTAAAATAACTTAGTTTGACTGAAAATCAACTCAAGAAACAGCCACGAGGCTCTAGTTCACCTTAGTTCATTTTAGGGCGTTACATTCTCCCCACTTGGAAAATTTTCGTTTAAGAATAAGAAGGACTCAATTAGAAACATATAACACACTTCAATAATTATCAAAACACTCAAATATCAAAGAATCAACTAACAAGAGCATCCTTTCACACTTTCAAACACCTAGAAACACAAACTCTTTTATCAAAACTTCAAGAAGTCAAAATTCACTCTTAGTCTTTTTTTCTGGAGGAACTACCTTCCCCAACATTAAACATGCTCATAAACAATACATTTACACAAATGGAAAATTCAATTCAAGAGAACACAATTTTTTTATCAAAAATCAAAATTCTCACAGTGATGTTCACTTTGTTCACTGCCAAGTTACCAAAAGTTTTTGAAAATTCATTCTTTAAGTAATTCATCAAGATGACATGATCATATGAACTATAAAAGTATTAAATCTCACTTAATAACACAAAGTCAACAAAAACAAAGATTTAAGACTTACCAAAACCATCAATCCGGATTAATTATCATTCCTAGCCCGCATCACATAGGAATAGTTCTTCTTGGGAGCATTAGGATCTAGGGAAGCTTGATTGACATCTTTTCCCCTTGATTTGAGATTTGAGAAGTCCTCATCTTGTGGACCTTAAGACCACATGCAAAACAACCATCCGTTTCGGCGAGACACTTCCCCCAATGTTGCTTTCCACAAGTAGAGCACCTAGCCCTTTCATAGGAATGACCACGACCTTGAGAATGTTGATTAGGAGCCCTATTCTTGTTTCCCATGGAAGAATATTTAGGATAAAACCTCTTCTTAGGCCTTTGGTGACTAGAATCATCTGACCTAGACCTTTTACCCTATTGCCCTATCTCTAAAATTTTGGACTCGTTAATTTTTTCCGCATGAACCATGAGCCTAGAGATATCCATATCTTTAAGAAGCATTGTCGTACAATCCTCTTTTTCCACCAAGCTAGAAACTCTCATCACAAACTTTTTTCATCCTATCCCTAGGGTCGGCTACCATGGTTGGGCATACTTGGAGAGTTGGGTGAATTTGAGAGAGTACTCTTGCACACTTATTCCACCTTGACGAAGGTTCATCAATTCAACCATATTCTTCTCCTTACACTATATGGGAAAGAACCTATCTAGAAAAGACTCTTTGAATTATTCCCAATCAACCGACCCTCTTTCTAGGGGTCTCTCACTCCTCCAATGCTCAAACCACTCTTGAGCCACCTCTTTAAGTTGGTAAGAGGCTAACTCTACTTTCTCCCTAGGGGTCACACCCATAGCATCTACAACTTTGAAAACCTCATCTATGAAACCTTGTGGATATTCATCCACCGCAGTGCCATTAAAAGTAGGTGGGTTCATCCTCATGAAATCCCGAATCCTAGAGGGGGAGTACTATTATTTTGTTGGGGCCTATATCCTTGGTTAGCTTGGAACACAAGGTGATTGTTGACAACATAAGATTAAGCCATCATGAGTTGGGTCAAGTTCATTAGGGAAGCCCAAAACTCCGCATTAGTCATACCACCTTCAACTAAAAGGGCTTGAGGCATAGGATGCACGTGAGGTCCTTGGGGTTCCGAAGGCACTTGAGGTTATTGAGGTTCTAGAGGCACTTGAGGTCTTGAAGGGGAACCTCTACATTCCCTTCCTCCTCTAGACCAACAATAGAACTTGGTCACGTTGAGGGATCCTCTCATTAGATACACCACCCTCCTCCCTTCTAGCGGTTGATCTCCACGTATTCATGTCCTATAAACACAAAGTGAAGAGATTAAGAGAAGACACCTTACATGACTCAATTCTAAGGCATGACATTAGAATAGAGAAGAAAGTGAAACTTCTATCATACTATAGCCTCTTGTCCATGGATATGTCACAACTCACACCAATGACCAAGTTACTACTAGATGTGGCTTGTGAACTTTTATAACCTAAACTATTTCCCATAACCTTATGCTCTGATTCCAAGGCTCTCACGACCAGAAAGTACCCCGTAGAAGTTAGGGAGAACCCTCATTTCGTGACCGGGTGTACTTGACCCTTTGGGGTCTCTTACAAGTCCTTTAACTAGAATTCATCACATAAGAAATGAAAAGTAGTGCGGAAATTTAAACCATTTCATGAATAATTAAAAAAAGACAATATTTCATAAATACTTAGAGAATCTCGTCGTCACAAGCCAACCTAAAGACACGACACAATAGACATAATATCTTAGGGACATGTCCCTCTACAATCAAGTAAAATACATAACAAGTCTTTGAATAAAAACTAAGAAAAGGACTATCCCTCGAATATATGAGGACATACTATTCCTTGAGAGAAACATTCCCAAGCTCTTCCTTCTAGCCTTCAAACCTGCAAAAACTTCCAACCTATACTTATATAGTATAGAAAAGTATAGGGTCAGTACAAAACAATGTACTAAGTATGGCATATGCAAAATATGTAAAAAGGTAGATTTTAGTAAAAATAGCTTTTCATGCAATTTAAGTAACACATTGATGAATACAAAGGCAAGATGTCAAAGTAACCAGCATTTACAACTTAGATATGAATTCCCATAATTTTAAGCCAACAAGAAACAATACAATAAACCAACTTGACCTTTATAGTGAACTCCTTAAGCATGTACAATAAATACATTTTAACATTGACAATGAATCATTGAAAGCATTCACAATAAATTCAACTTAAACAAATACAATGAACAATCCTACACTAAATGAGTGAACTTACAAGGCCAAGTGAAAGAAAAAGTGAACTCATTTTCCTTAAGAGTTTCCCTACCAGGGAATTATCCTAAGAATCATTAACGTAAGATATGAAGGAAGTATGCATATGCCTCCTCCAATACACACAAAAACAACCCTCAAGACTACCCCTTTCAGCTTACTCAAGTCGGGAGAAACAAGCCCCTCAATCAATGGCAAGAAATTGAAAGACACACAACAAAACACCAAAGTCTTCCCTTTCGTATTGCCTACTTAGTGCAATGAGTAGATAACGTCCCATACCACCACCTACCCTAAGTAGTACATTCTTTTAGAAGGTTTGTAATCATGTTTTCCCTTTTGGAAAGTCCTATCTAGTCCAATGAGTATATAGCGTCACATACCACCACCAACCCTAAGTAGTACGTTCTTTTAGAAGACTTATTTCAATAAATTCTTTGTGGGGGATTTTCTTAACTGACATAGACCATGATAGCTAGACATGGAATCCCAATATTAACCCTATCGTACGAGGAATCTCACTTGCATAGAGTCAAGTCATGCTTCTTAGCTTTTACATGGCTTTCCAGGATAGCTATACCTATGTGGATTCATAGTTAATGGATAAGGAGATTGTTACTAAGTAACTTATTCTCTACTAAAAAGGAGAACTTATCTCAAGAGGTACTTTGAAAATACAAAATCTCAACTCACGAAATGTAATCCACCTCTCCTTCAGATCCTCTCGGTGCTAGGCATAACTCCCCACAGATTTTTTTTAACCTAGTAGTCTAGCTCACTAGGAATATAAAGGTTGCTACTAGACACCACATCTCAACTCATGAAGTGTGTCCACCTCAACATTCCCCTTTTTTACTCAACTTAGTATAATGCATTCTTAAAAATGTATGGGTGTACTTGTGCACACCTTGCATACAATAATCATTTAGTTTTCATCAAGTTCTACAACTTAAACCTTGGTTCATCAAGTTACACACCCTACATGTTTCTCGTAATCATATTCTTCATTTAGACTTAAACTAGGTCAAGCATACAATTCAAGCTAAACCAAAACACAATACAACCCATTTCAAATTTCTGTTCATTTTACATGTTAGACCTCCAAGATTAAATATTCAAAAATTCTAAATAACATCAAGTTCCTTAATTAGCACCGCCATCCATAAGATGAACCATGCCACTTAATATCAATTCATAATAAGAACTATTTAATGAAAGCAACTCAACATCAGTTAAAACCATCATCACTCATAAGAAATTAATCAATATTTAACCATATTAAGTCCCATTGTGAATTAGCTACACAGACATGACAAATACAAGAAAACCGAAGTCCATAATCTAATCAAATCATGCTCATATAACCCAATTTCAAGCCAAAGGTTAAAGTATACATAAACAATATTTTCATTAGAGTTTTAACATCAAAATCATCAATTCAAAACAAACTAAATCAATTTAAACATTAAAATTTAAATACAAGAAAGACCCCTACTAGAATTCAAAGTCAGAAGGAGTTTGAGTTAAGACATCCTTTTGGAAGTTGTCTTATTGAATGGAAAGATATTAAGGAATGAATACTATACCTAGATTAAGGAAGAAAAAGCAAAGAGTTTTTATGAACAGACACGTCCAACGAGCCCTCCTATCCATCTTTGACCTCTAGCCTTCAATGGAGTCTAAAGAGAGTTTGTCTTTAGAGAGAGAGTTTGAATATTTTAAAGAGAGGGGTCTTGTCTAGATCTAGGTTTTAAAACTATAACATAAAAAAACTAAAATTATTCACCTAGGGTCTTAAAAGAATTGGGTTTTATTTAAATAAAACACCCCAAGTTTGCAGCAATCTTCACAGATTTGCAGGCCTCCTCGACAGACCTTCACCAACGGACCGTCGTTGGGCCAATGGACCGTTGGTAGGGTCCGTTGGTGGATACTTAGCTCCAAGTGGAGCATAGACAATTTTAACTCACTGGTCGAATCAACTCCCTAGGTTGATGGACCGTTGAGGGACCAATGGACCGTTGTTGGGGTCGTCGATAACCACCTTTTGGAAAATTTAGCCCAAGTCATGGGCCCTTCATCTAGGACTCCTTGTAGATCCTAGGTTTGGGTCGTTCGCGGATGTTAAACACCTAAATTAAGTCATCTAGGTCTTAGGAATATCCAATGGTATCAAGTAAAACGAATACGTAGAATTCGTCTAAACACAACAAGACACACTAGTAAATTCTAAGGCATACTTTCCGAACGTCATGGACATTCTTGGTCGATTGAACTTCAAACTTAATCAAACTTCACACACTTCGTAAGGACACTAAACTAACTTACTTTGACTAAAAATCAACCCAGAAACAACCACGATGCTCTAGTTCACCTTAGTTTAATTTGGCGCATTACAAATCATAATATATTTAAACTTTAAAATTCAATCATGATACTAACCTAAGGCAGTAGCAACAAGCATCCTATGATAGTCGAATTCCAATTTTATACATTATAAGATCAATGTTACAGTGAACACATGGAGATCTAAGCGATGCATTTTCAAATCTTCATACATTGATCCAATTGGATAATTCACCAGTAATTCATCACCCATACACATAAAAAATAGTAGACATAAGCAATTCAACGTAAGAGAATCATAAATCTACTAATAACAAGCCACGATCACCATGCCCATGCATGTGCTAAATCGAGTTTGTGAAGGGACATGGGTTCATAATTAAATTGGACTAAATTCACGTTAATACCATTATATTATCATTAATTAATCATGACTAATCCACTAAAATATTTTTAGAAAGAACCCATTGCTAGATTGAAGAAGATGAGATTTGATCATATTTCCTCTTTGAAAATTTTGAGATTTTACTCTCCAAGTGAAACTTTACTTAGAGATGAAGTATAACCATACCTTTTCTAGAAGAAACCTCTAAAACTTGAAAAAGAGTCCATGGAAATCGAAGTTCCAAGTTGTTCTTGACATTCACCTTCAATGGGGTTTCTAGGGAGAATATTTTTGGAGGGAAAGTCTAATTTGTGTTAATTGGATTGGGAATAGGTTGTTCACGTTTTTTTATCACTTATATACAGCCAAATATGACAAAATAAGTCATGTAGGCTGAACTTATAAATTGGGTGAATTTCCCATTCACCCCTTTAATTAAACAGTGCGCATGCAGTGACACAAGGCTTAGATCGATGAACCCAATGACTGGGCGTTGGTCCATTCACTGACCGTTCTATGCCTTCCAGAGTTTGGGTCTGAGATTTTCATGTGGCCAAATCTTGTCCATGCTAAGTTCCTATTGACGCCTCCCCATCCAGGGGCGTCAGTTCACCAACAGGGCGTTAGTTGAGCTCGTTGATTGACATTGCCACTGCGGTGTCTCGACAACCTTTGGTCCTTCTTGTGGGCCCTTTTGTGTGTCCCTTGGGAAGTCGTACCCGGACGTTTCCAACGTAAATATTAACATTAACAAGTAAAGGAAATTCCACATCAGTTTCACCCAATACAATTACACACAACACGTCCAAACATGCTAGGCACCATAAAGACAGACTTGAACGTCTCAAGGGCTAATTTTGGAATTTCTAAGACGTTCTTGGACGTTTCACCTCCAAACTTCATGAAACGACTTATACTTCATATAAATATCATTATAACACATTTTAATACTTCATAATCCCGTGACACATTCATAAACACATAAAAGCACCTAAGGCCCCTTTGGGGACTAGTCATCGAATGTCTTGGTCGTCCCTTGACGTTTGACTTCCAAATCACCTCAAACTTTACACACTGACTCAATACCATATTATAAACCATTTTAGTACCTTATTAACTTATGAAAAACATGTTAGGATTTAGACACCCTAACTCATTTTGGGGGGTCTTACAGTATCCCCCACTTGGGAACATTCGTCCTCCAATGACACTTAGAACACTTTAATCACAACAGGTACTTAAACAAATCATTTATCAGCTTACCATATTCATCACATCATAACATAGAACTAAATTCACCAAATTTACAAGAAACACAACTTCAAACCAACTAACAATCGATGTACACAACCAATCTCCCTTTCACTCACTTATGCTCATCACATCAAACGCTTTGGCACTTCCCATGTTCATAGGAGGAACATTCTTCATCTAATCATAAAGCGGTCATTAAATTTCAATTCATTAAGAGCTCATCATGAAACCTTCTTTAAATCATACTTAGGCAGATTCAATCAAGCACTCAAGAACAAGTAGACACTCATACTTCAATGCACATACACTTGAGTAGAATATGTTGAAAAAAGATTCTTATTAGTTAGGACCAATTCCATGAGGGTCATACTCAACCATACCATACTTAGTCACGTTTAAGGGGGAATGTTCTTCTCCTCAACTCACTTACATATATCATGAGCTCACACCAAAGCAAAGCATAAGTTCAATTCCTTTTAAAATGAGAAATTCTCAACTTTTAAACCAAGGCATGCTCATGTTTCCTTCCTACTGAAGTGTACATGGTAAGTCACATCAAGTTTATCACAACAAATAGGAAGCTATTTAACAAAATTTCAATTTATAACATAGACATAGCCTTCACAGTAAGCATCATTTGAGAAAAATTAATACAAATCATAGGCACCCGCAAGGACAATAGATAACATGCCTTCACTTCTCAAAGTGAGCTTCAATCATACTTTCCCAACCATTAAAGTCACATAGTTTTCAATAGACTCAGCATATTTTATTTTAAAGAAGCTCAATTTCTCATTATAAGGCTAAAAATTACATATCAAAAGTGACTAACACCAAGTTTCTTACCTTATCTCATTAAGAGATACAATCTCATCCAAGTAATCACATCTACAAGACCATCGGACTAGAAAAAATAAGAGACAGATCTTATAGAGTTAAGTTCTATGGAAAAATATGAGAATGATTAAAAAGTGAAACTCTATCATCATATAGCCTCCCGCACCATTTGATGTCTCACGACTCGCCACCAATAATACGAGACTCTACTAGACTTGGAAATATGAGAATTTTAGAACCTAAAGAAACTTTTATAAACCTCATGCTTTGATACCACGTTTTTTCATCCGGGGATCACCCCCTAGAAGTAACATGGCGTAACTAACCTGTCGGAGTTCTTATACAAGCCCATAGTTATCATTCATCGCATTGTCATATTAAATTTAGCGGAAAATTTGAAAAAAATTCATAGCACATCATATGTTTGACACTTCACTTCATATATATATAAAATATATGTCATAATACATATTTAGGTTTTAAGTCTCTTGCCATACTAGAATCAACATCATAAGAAAACTTTAGGGACATTGCTTTTACAACACAATACATAAGTATAATACTAAAGAACTTTACAGTAAACTAAACATTAGGACATCCATGCACTTAAGGATTCCTTTCCTTGAGCTTCGGAATCACATATCAAGCTCCTCATTTATAGAGACATTTAAGAATCCATAACATACACTTAGTGTAAAAACTAGGGAAGAATGGTATTAGTACAAGAATGCACTAAGTATGTCAACCATGCAAACACATGCATTTAAAAGGGACATTTTCCTTGAAATCATACTTCATGACTTTTTGTGAAATCTCCATAAAACCTTGGTACAATAGAATTTATATAATTCACATATTTCATATAGACATATTCAAGGGTCAAACGTCATATATGATCACATATAAATATAAGGCATCTTAGAGTCACATTAAATTGAGCTATTTTTTTCTTTACAATGAGCTATGTTTTCTTTTACTCATTAACCTCCCAAGTAACCCTCTATTGATGTTTGGTGCAATGCATCACCTTAGGTCCATAATGAAAGAACACATACCTATATAAGCCAACACACCATCATAGAAGCATATTACATCATAAACAAATTTGATTCAAGAGTCTATTGGCTTTACAGTAAGTTACACTAACTTGCACATCTATGCACTTCACTTGACATAAGTCATTATAAGACCTTACACATGACCCCAATCTAACTCTACTAGTGAAATGTACATGTGAATCCCCATAAAATAATACAATACTTAGTAAACCTACATACAAGCCTTAACATCCAATTCATACATCAACATAGTAAGTGAAGACAACTTCATTCATGTAAAGCAAGACCTTCATTATATAGTCAATATGACAACAACTATGAATATCATCACATCATGTAGACACTAACACAATGTCATGTAAGAGAACCATAACATATGCACATACATTAGACCACCTTCCTAGAACTGCCTTAGAGAAGTACTTGTGCAATGTCTAGATGGATTCATTACTTCCACTTATCCAAGTATCTTCTCTTAGATTATCCTAGTTAGGGTCCTTAGTAATTTACTTCCATTGTTCATTTACTTAAGAGAAAATATATCCTTAACCAACATTAAGACCATGGGTGCTAAACATGAAATTTGGTGTTGTCGAGTCATACACCAATAGAAGGTGTCCCACTTAGCAAAAGTAGAACCTTAACATATTTCTGAGCATACTAAGTGAATTCACTTGCTATATCCTATGTGGAAATCCTAGTTTATGGAACTAAGAGATATACATAACCTCTAGATGCTCAATCGCATTGGAGCTTCATCTCATGAGAAAACATGGATGAACCTTCCTCAAAAGGAAGCCATCACCTCAGGTGGATCCATAGGTTAATATTCCTCTAAGTGAAGTCAACACTCTTTAAGGAACAAATAGTGAATCTTACTCTAAGGACAGACAACACCTCTCATTGTCAAGTTCACTTGGTGCTAAGATTGTAACGACCTGTTTAGTCGTTTTGAGCAGCAAATTTTAATTCTGGAAAAACTGGCTGAGACGACGGAACCCACGACGGACCGTCGAGGGGGTCTCGTTCCAAAACACTTAGAATTCTGATATTTAGTTACTGAAATCGACTCTCTGAACTTCGTAACGCAATGGCAGGACGGACCGTCGTGGGCACGATAGACCGTCACAAACTCTTCAAGGAAATTGAGTCTCTGAACTTTGTGACGGACCTGCAGGACGGACCGTCGCAGGCACGACGGGCCGTCACAGGTTGCGTAATCCCAGGCTGGGTCGGATTTCTGCAAATATTTTAAGGGGCGTTTTGGACTATTCCTGCTTATAATTATAAAGTTAATGGTTTAATATTTTAACTCAATTACTTGGGGGTTAAAGGAGGTAACCTTGGAATAATTAGTGGGTTAATTCCTCATCTTTTATACTTAATTATATGCTAATTAGGGTAAAATAAAGAGGGTTTGAATAAGAAAAATAGAAGAACAAGGGGAGGGAAGGAGAAACGATCGAGAGAGATACGAACGAAGAGGAAACACAAGCTTTGGGAAATTGCTTGCTTGATCACGAATCTTCGGTGCATGTAGGTTATGGTTTATGCTATTTATAGTAAACTCTTAATAGCGAATGATATGTCTTGGTAGTATTGTAAACCCTTCTATATGCTTAATTGTATGCTTGCATGAATGTGATTATATAATTGTGATAAAATAAGCATGATGAAGCTATTGAATCCTAAATCTTGATAAAAAAACCCTAATTCGCTTTGTTAATGATGATGCCTTGGTATAAAAGAAGGCTTGATGAACGAAAGTAGTGAGATTAGGAGATCGGGTGCCACGTTCCGGTACCAGGATAGAATGAGGATCGAAGTGTCACGTTCCGACACCAAGATAGTATATGGATCGGGTGCCACGTTCCAGTAGCAGGATAGAATGAGGATCGGAGTGTCCGTTCCGACACCAGGATAGTATATGGATCGGGTGCCACGTTCCGGTACCAAGATAGAATGAGGATCGGAGTGTCACGTTGCGACACCAGGATAGTATATGGATCGGGTGCCACGTTCCGGTACCAGGATAGAATGAGGATCGGAGTGCCACGTTCCGGCACTAGGATAGAATATGGATCGGAGTGTCACGTTCCGACACCAGGATAGTATATGGAGCGGAGTGTCACGTACCGACACGAGAGGAATAAAGATATTGAATCTTGAAAGATGTTAATATACTCAATTTAATGAACCTAATTCTCAAATGAGTATGATGGGGAGGCGTGAGTCCTCATTGATGTGCTTGGTGTTGTGACCAAGAGTTATGGTAATTGTAAATGCCGGATGTTGAGTATTGTAGTTGATGTTATGATAATATCTGATATATACTGTTTTCTATTTTGAGTTGGCCGATGATACCTACTCAGTACTTGTGTTTTGTACTGACCCCTACTTGTATGTTACTTTCTTTGTTATATGTGGAGTGCAACAAACGTACCGTCGTCTTCAACTCAACCGCAACTCTAGCCAGTTTTCATTACACCGGATTTCAGGGTGAGCTAATGCTTCTAGCTTGGACTGGATCTTCTTCTTCAAGTCTTGATGCCTTGAAATTCCGGCATGGACTAGCTTTTACTTATTTTTGCTTTCTTAGATACTCTTAGTTTTATAATTGAGGATAGATGTTCTTGTGATGATGACTTCCAGATTTTGGGAATAATAATAGATGTTGAGTTTTAGAAGTTATTGAATAGATTTTCATTAATGAGTTTAAGTCTTCCGCATTGTATTTTGTTCATTATGTTTGGGTTTAGATTGGTTGGTTCTCTCACATAGTAGGATAAGTGTGGGTGCCACTCGCGGCTTGTTTTGGGTCGTGACAAACTTGGTATCAAAGAATTAGCTTCGTTGGTCTCATCACACAAGAACGAGTCTAGTAGAGTCTTAAGGAACGGTAGGGGGACGCCTTTACTTTCTTTGAGGGGCTATAAGACCTTAGAAAAATTCCATTGTTTTTTTCTTTCTTTCGTGCTATTACTTGGATCCAATTGGTATCTAGGTGATACAAATTGGTATCTGACCATCTTCACTCTATTTCGCATATGGTTAGAACAAGAGCAACGACTACGCCAACACCAACACCGGCAAGACAAGAAGCATCTGAGCCAGCCACTGGGGCTGTAGCTCCAAGAGGAGTAGTGGCAAGAGGCCGTGGAAGAGGTCGTGGGAGGACGTCCTCTAGAGGAGAAGACAAGCACCTAGCCCATCTGGTACTAGGGCGGTGACTCCTCCACCGACTGAGGAAGTAGTAAGAGAGGGTGAGGAAGGGGAGGATGAACAAGTGCAGAATGAGGGATTGCCACCCAACCTACCCCAGAGATGATCAATCAGGTTCTTGCTTATCTTAGCGGGTTATCTGATCAGGGCCAGACACCTCCAGTGTTTTCTGCACCAGCATTTCAGGTTCCGGAGGTACAACATGCAGCTACTGTGGCTCCCCGCATGGATGCCTCATTGGAAATAGGAACGTTTCCTCGTCTGACTACATGGCCTATTATGACAAATGATCAGCATGAACTTTTTTGTAAGTTCTTGAAATTGAAACCTCCAGTCTTCAAGGGTGCTGAATCTGAGGATGCCTACGATTTTTTGGTTTACTGTCATGAGCTACTACACAAGATGGGTATAGTAGAACGGTTTGGTGTTGAGTTTGTGGACTTATCAGTTTCAGGGAACGCCAAAATGTGGTGGCGGTCACATGTTGAGTTTCAACCAACAGAGGCACCACCTATGACTTGGGCATCATTCTCTAGCTTGTTTATGGAGAAGTATACCCCTCCCCCAACATTGTGGGATAGGAAAAGAGATGAGTTCTGAGCCTAGAGCAAGGTAGGATGTCGGTTACTGCATATGAGGCTAAGTTTCGTGCATTATCCAGGTATGCCACCCAACTTTGTTTTAGCCACAAGAGAGGATTCGCCATTTTGTGAAGGGGTTGAGGTCAGAATTGCGGATTTCAGCCTTACAGGTAGCGGCTACGGCAAAATCCTTTCAAGAAGTGGTAGACTTCGTGATAGAGGTGGAAGGAGTGAAGCCAGATGACTTCACCATGGCATCGACATCAAAAAGGTTTCGAAAGGGAGGTGAGTTTAATGGTTCTTACTCTAGAGGACAGGGTTCAGGAGGTTATTCAGTTCGACCAATTCAGTCTTCACTACAGACTGTTGTTGGGGGTCCACCTCAGAACGGTCAACACTTCTTTGAGAGACCTATGCTTGACTCCACAGAGTGTTATGGATGTGGGGAGACTAGACATATTAAGAGGTATTGTCCAAAACAGAGTTACAGACCCCCAATAGTTAGAGGTAGAGGTGGTCATGGAAGAGGCCGTCATTCTGGAGGACGTGGTGGCCGAGGTAATGGTGGTCACCAAAACGGCCGGGGTGATGGGCAAACTGGAGCCACTGTAGCACAACATGGTAGGGGCAACGGGCATACAGGCGATAGGGCCCATTGTTACGCTTTCCCTTGGAGATCTGAAGCGGAGACATCAGATGCTGTTATCACAGGTAATCTTTTGGTTTGTGATTGCATGGCTTTCTGTATTATTTGATCCTGGATCCACATTTTCATAGTATCTTCCTCATTTGCTACTGGTCTTAATTTACATTGTGAATTGCTTGACATGCCTATTCGTGTTTCTACTCCTACGGTGGGTGAGTCTGTGATAGCTGAAAAAGTATATAGGTCTTGTTTGGTGACTTTTGTGGGGAGCAACACTTATGTAGATTTGGTTATCTTAGAATGGTCGACTTCGATGTAATTCTGGGTATGACTTGGCTTTCTCCAAATTTTGCAATCTTGGATTGTAATGCTAAAACTGTGACGTTAGCCAAGCCTGGGACAGATTCGTTAGTGTGGGAGGGCGACTACACTTCCACTCTTGTTCGTATCATCTCCTTTCTTCGTGCTAAGAGAATGGTTAGTAAGGGGTGTTTAGCTTTCTTGGCGCATCTTAGGGATGACACTACCCAAGTACTTTCAATTGAGTCGGTTTTTGTAGTCCATGAGTTTCTTGATGTGTTCCCTGCAGATCTTCCTGGTATGCCACCGGATAGAGATATTAATTTTTGCATTGATCTGGAACCGGGTACTCGCCCCATTTCTATACCCCCTTATAGAATGGCTCCCGTGGAGTTAAGAGAGTTAAAGGCCCAACTTCAAGAGTTGTTGAGCAAAGGCTTCATTAGACCAAGTGCATCTCCTTGGGGTGCTCCGGGGTATTATTGTGAAGAAGAAGGATGGGTGTTTTCGGATGTGCATAGACTACCGGCAGTTGTACAAGGTAACTATTAAGAACAAGTATCCATTCCTCGCATTGATGACTTGTTCGATCAGTTACAAGGTGCTTGTGTCTTCTCTAAAATTGACTTGAGATCCGGTTATCATCAATTGAAAATACGGGCAACGGATGTGCCAAAGACTGCTTTTCGAACTAGGTATGGGCATTACGAATTGTAGTAGTGATGTCTTCTGGTCTTACAAATGCCCCTGCTGCTTTCATGAGCTTGATGAATGGGATTTTTAGCCATATCTGGATCTCTTTGTGATCGTATTTATTGATGATATACTGATATACTCCAAGAGTAAGAAGGAACATGAGGAGCATTTGAGAATTGTGTTGGAAGTATTAAGGGAGAAAAGGCTTTATGCCAAATTCTCCAAGTGTGAGTTTTGGCTAGATTCAGTGTCTTCTTGGGGCACGTGGTTTCTAAGGATGGAGTGATGGTGGATCCATCTAAGATTGAGATAGTGAAGAATTGGGTAAGACCTACTAATGTGTCAGAAATAAGGAGCTTTGTTGGTTAGCTAGCTATTACCGTCGATTTGTCAAAGGATTCTCTTCTATTACTTCCCAATTGACAAACTTGACTAAGCAGAATGTTCCATTTGTATGGTCGGATGAATGTGAGGAAAGCTTTCAGAAACTCAAGACCTTGTTGATTACTGCACCAATTCTTACCTTGCAGCCAGTAGAAGGTAAGAACTTCATCGTTATTGTGATGCATCCTATTCTGGGTTGGGGTGCGGTGCTAATGCAAGAGAAGAATGTAATTGCTTATGCTTCGAGGCAATTAAAGGTGCACGAACGCAATTACCCGACCCATGATTTGGAGTTGGCTGCGGTATTGTTTGCATTAAAGAAATGGAGGCACTATTTATATGGGGTTAAGTGTGAAGTCTATACGGATCATCGTAGCCTACAGTATGTCTTTACTCAGAAAGATTTGAATTTGAGACAGTAGAGATGGATGGAACTACTGAAGGACTATGATGTTACCATCTTGTATCACCCAGGAAAGGCTTATGTTGTGGCAGAGAGCCTTAAGTAGAAAAGAAGGGAGCATGGGAAGTTTAGCCCACTTACAAGTCTCTAGACGCCCGTTGGCTAGACAAATCCAAAACTTGGCTAATTACTTTATGAGGCTAGAAGTAAATGAGAAGGGAGGATTTTTGGCTTTTGTGGAGGCGAGATCTTCTTTTCTTGACAATATCAAGGAAAAACAGTTTGATGATGAGAAACTAAGTCGAATTCGGGATATGGTGTTGCAAGGAGAGGCTAAAGAAGCAATAATTGATGAGGAAGGTGTTTTGAGGATTAAGGGAAGGGTATGTGTGCCCCGTGTGGATGATTTGATCCACACTATCTTACAGAGGCTCATAGTTCCGGATATTCTATACATCCTGGTGCAACCAAGATGTACCATGACCTAAAGTTACACTTTTGGTGGAGTATAATGAAGCGCGACATTGTTGATTTTGTTGCCAAATGTCCAAATTGTCAACAAGTAGAGTATGAACACCAGAGGCCCGGAGGAACACTTCAGAGAATGCCCATTCCTGAATGGAAGTGGGAGAGAATTGCAATGGACTTCGTGGTTGGTCTTCCAAAGACATTGGGTAAGTTTGATTCTATTTGGGTAATGTGGACAGATTAACTAAGTCTGCTCACTTCATTCCGGTCAAGGTGACCTACAATGCAGAGAAGTTAGACAAAATCTACATCTGATATCATTCGATTGCATGGAGTTCCACTCTCCATCATATCAGATAGAGGTACACAATTTACTTCTAAGTTTTGGAGAACATTGCATGCGGAATTAGGTTCTAGGTTGGACCTTAGTAATGCATTTCACCCTCAGACTGATGGTCAGTCTGAGCGAACGATTCAAGTGTTGGAGGATATGCTTCGTGCATGTGTGATAGAATTTGGTGGTCATTGGGATAACTTCTTACCCTTAGCGGAGTTTTCATACAATAATAGCTATCACTCCAGTATTGACATGGCCCTATTTGAAGCATTGTATGGGAGGAGATGTAGGTCTCCCATTGGTTGGTTTAATGCATTTGACGTTAACCTTTGGGTACTGATCTTTTGAGAGATTCATTGGAGAAAGTGAAATCTATTCAAGAAAAGCTTTTAGCGGCGCAAAGTAGGCAAAGGAATATGCAGATCGAAAGGTTAAGACTTGGAGTTCATGGAGGTGAACAAGTCTTGCTGAAGGTTTCACCCATGAAAGTGGTGATGGCGGTTTGGTAAAAGAGGTAAGCTAAATCCAAGGTATATTGGACCATTTGAAGTACTTAAGCGAGTAGGGGAGGTGGCTTATGATTGGACTTGCCTCCAGGACTGTCAGGAGTGCATCCGGTATTTCATATGTCTATGTTGAAGAGATACCATGGGGATGGAAACTACATCATTCGTTGGGATTCGGTTCTGCTTGATGAGAATTGTCTTATGAGGAGGATCCTGTTGCCATTCTAGATAGAGAAATTCGCAAGTTGAGGTCGAGGGAGATTGCATCAATCAAAGTTCAATGGAAGAATCGACCAGTTGAAGAGGCCACTTGGGAGAAGGAGGCTGATATACAAGAAAGATACCCACAACTGTTTACAGATTCAGGTACTCCTTTTCGCACTTGTTTTTCTTCTTGTGATCATTCAAGAATGACCGATGGGTAAATTGGTATGTATTGTAATGACCTGTTAGTCGTTTTGAGCAGTAGATTTTAATTCTGGAAAAACTGGCTGAGACGACGGAACCCACGACGGACCATCATGGGCACGACACGGACCGTCGAGAGGGTCTCGTTCCAAAACACTTAGAATTCTGATATTTGGGTACTGAAATCGAGTCTCTGAACTTCGTATGGAATGGCAGGACGGACCGTCGTGGGCACGACGGACCGTCACAGACTCTTCAAGGAAATTGAGTCTCTAAACTTTGTGACAGACCTGCAGGACGGACCGTCGCACGCACGATGGGCCGTCACAGATTATGTTATCCTAGGCTGGGTCGGATTTCTGCAAATATTTTAAGAGGCGTCTTGGACTATTCCTGCTTATAATTTATAAGTAGTTGTTTAATATTAATAACTCAATTACTTGGGGGTTAAAGGAGTAACCTTGGAATAATTAGTGGGTTAATCCTCATATTTTATACTTAATTATATGCTAATTAGGGTAAAATAAAGAGGGTTTGAATAAGAAAAATAGAAAGAACAAGGAGGGGAAGGAGAAACGATCGAGAGAGATAGGAACGAAGAGGAAACACAAGCTTTGGGAAATTGCTTGCTTGATCACGAATCTTCGGTGGAGGTAGGTTATGGTTTATGCTATTCATAGTAAACTCTAATAGCGAATGATATGTATTGGTAAGTATTGTAAACCCTTCTATATACTTAATTGTATGCTTGCATGAATGTGATTATATAATTGTGATAAAATAAGCATCATGAAGCTATTGAATCCTAAATCTTGAAAGAAACCCTAATCCGCTTTGTTAATGATGATGCCTTGGTATAAAACAAAGCTTGATGAACGAAAGTAGTGAGATTAGGGGATCGGGTGCCACGTTCTGGTACCTGGATAGTAATAGAGGATGGGGTGCCACGTTCCGGTACCAGGATAGAATGAGGATCGGAGTGTCACGTTCCGACACCAGGATAGTATATGGATCGGGTGCCACGTTCCTGTACCATGATAGAATGAGGATCGGAGTGTCATGTTCAGACACTAGGATAGTATATGGATCGGGTGCCACGTTCCGGTACCATGATAGAATGAGGATCGGAGAGTGTCACGTTCCGACACCAGGATAGTTATATGGATCGGGTGCCACGTTCCGGTACCAGGATAGAATGAGGATTGGAGTGCGACGTTCCGGCACCAGGATAGAATATGGATCGGAGTGTCACGTTCCGACACCATGATAGTATATGGAGCGGAGTGTCACGTACCGACACGAGAGGAATAAAGATAATGAATCTTGAAGATGTTAATATACTCAATTAATGAACCTAATTCCCAAAAGAATATGATGGGGAGGCGTGAGTCCTCATTGATGTGCTTGGTGTTGTGACCAAGAGTTATGGTAATTATAAATGCCGCATGTTGAGTATTGTAGTTGATTTTACGATATTATCTGATAATACTGTTTTCTATTTTGAGTTGGCTGATGATACCTACTCAGTACTTGTGTTTTGTACTGACCCTACTTGTATGTTTCTTTCTTGTTATATGTGGAGTGCAGCAAACGTACCGTCGTCTTCAACTCAACCGCAACTCTAGCCAGTCTTCATTAACCGGATTTCAGGGTGAGCTAATGCTTCTAGCTTGGACTGGATCTTCTTCTTCAGTCTTGATGCCTTGAACTTCCGGCATGGACTAGTTTTTACTTATTTTAGCTTTCTTAGATACTCTTAGTTTTAGTTATTGAGGATAGATGTTCTTGTGATGATGACTTCCAGATTTGGGGAATAATAATAGATGTTGAGTTTTTAGAAGTTATTGAATTTATTTTCATTAATGAGTTTAAGTCTTCCGCATTGTATTTTGTTCAATATGTTTGGGTTTAGATTGGTTGGTTCGCTCACATAGTAGGATAAGTGTGGGTGTCATTCGCGGCTTTGTTTTGGGTCGTGACAAAGATAAGTTCCCTTTATTGAAAAGACTTTACTACATTATATCATCAAACATAGGCTTAGAATAGTTTTCCCTCATATGATTATAGAATATTCAAGAACTTATCTAGTCTTAGAGTACACTTGGTTCACACCTTTCAACGCCCCTCTATTGACTAGATATTCATACATGTGTATGTAGTTATATGTGAGGAAACCTTTGACATAACAGATAAATGTCACTCATGTTCTTATATCAATACGTAAGTATACACGTATAACTATATGAGCAATCATTTCATATAAACACACTAAGGCCCTATGCACATTCATACTTCATCATATCATAAAAATATTCATAATATTCCCATTCATTCATTTTCATGTACATAGAAATTAAACCTAGGAACTATCCTATCAAGGTACACATGTGCAATGCATAGACAAGGTCCCATACCCTTGCTCATACTAGTACATCTATCAAGTCATCCTAGTTAGGGGATACATAACATACTTCACATACATACACTTTACAGCATAGTAGTAGACATTCATGCATATAAGAATTACCCTTTCATTTAGACACCATGAAGTTTTACTACTTTAAGCATGCATGAAGTGTGAGTGTGTGTACATTGGTCGACATGATCACAAAATGGTTATCAACAACACTTTAGGAATCCAACATCTTAATATCATACTAACTTTCAAGCATATACCATACAACACATATTAACATAGGAGACAAGCCAACTTCAGATTACACTTAATACTCCTAACTTTTGCTATTCATGCATTCACATAGGGGTACATACGTATGGGATTACCAACCACTATAACCCCATCGAATGGAAGCAAACTACATTTTACCCTAATATATACATACACATGCTTATACAATAACCATATGACCTAGATCACAATTAGAATAGGAAAGTAGGCATAAGCTTCACATAGTGTGATCACCATAACCACACACTATATATTCATTAATTTCCTTTCAAGTCCATAATCATTACAAATATAGATTGACAAGAAGTAAACATCCCCATCATAAGTGGATCATACCACACAATTTCATACAAGGCTACATCAATTAACAATACTACAGAAAAATAGAGGGGAAAGAGTCATTCTTACCAATTCATAAACCTTTGATCATCATTGATCAATACAATCCTTTTATCAAAAATTCAAGTATAAGGTAGTGGATAACATACATTAACATAAAACAAAAACATACTAAAATCCCTTCAAGATCAAGTTACCAACACAGGCACTAACTATCAATTTAATACTGAGTAGAAGAAATAGGCCATCTTGCCAATTTTCTAAAGTATTGATCATCAATCATATTTTACCAATAAAGTACATTCTACGCAGAAGCTAAGGAGATAGAAATCAAGTCTTAATCATGTTTCATTCATCTTAGAATATAGATCACATCACCTACATAACATTATCAATTCCTAGACTAGAATAACCTAGATCAACTCATACCAAGCCTTCTTCAGTTTGATCGTACAAGATTTATGCTTACAATTCAATTTGATATTAACCTAAGTCAGTAGCTACAAGAATCCTATCACAATAGAATTCCAATTTATAATATAAGATAAAGATTACAGTGAAGTGAACGCATGGAGATCTAAGCTAGGCATGTTCAGATCTTCATACATTGATCCAATCAGATTATTTATCAATAATTCATCACCCATACACGTAAAAAACAGTAGACATAATCAATTAAAAGTAAGAGAATCACAAATCTATGACTAACAAGCCACGATCACCATGCCATGCAAAGGCAAATCGAGTTTTGGAAGGGACGTGGGTTCATAATGCAATTGAATTAAAATTCACTTTAAAACCATTACATTATCATCAATTCATCATTATTAATAAATTAAAAACATTTTTGAAAAAAACCCATGGCTAGATTGAAGAGGAAGATATTTGATCATGTTTTCTCTTTGAAAAGTTTGAGATTAACTCTCCAAGTGAGAGTTTACTAAGAGATGACGGATCACCATACCTTTATATAGAAGAAACCTATAAAACATGATGAAGAATCCATGGAAATCCAAGTTCCAATCTGTTCTTGAGCTGCATTTTCAATGCAGGTTGTTAGAGAGGATATTTTGGAAGGAAAGTCTAATATGTGTGAACGGGATAGGCAATGGGTTGTTCACGTTTTGAACACTTATTACACCCAATAATCACCAAATAAACCATGTAGGGTCATGTTAGCATGTGGGGATAATTTACCATTCAACCCTTTAATGAAAAAGTGCGCAGGCAGTGACACAAGACATGTAATAGACGTATCCAACGACGCGGCGTTTGTCCATCGACGGACCATTTTCTGCCTTCTTTCATTTGGGTCTGAAGCTTTCATGTGGCTAAGAATTCTCCAGGCTGATTTCCCATCGACTCCTCCTCATAGACGGGGTGCCAGTTAACAAATAGGGCGTCAGTTGAGCTCATCGATTGACACTGCCAAGGCAGTGTCTCGACAACCTTTGGGTCCTTCTTGTTATCTCTTTGCGATAACCTTGGGAAGTCGTAACCGCACATTTCCGATGTAAATATTAACATTAAAAAGTCAAGTACCTTCCACATAATTTTCACCCAAAACAATTACACGCAACACATCCAAACATGCTAGGCATCATCAAGACATACTTGAACATATCAAGGGCTAATTTTTGAACGTCTTACACATTCTTGGACTTTGACCTCCAAACTGAAACCCCTTATTCTGACTATACACATCATTAAAAAACATTTTAAGACTTTATAAGCTCATGATAATCTCATAATTACATAAAAGCACCTAAGGCCCCTTTGGAGACTAGTCATCGATCGTCTTGGTCGTCCCTTTACGTTTGACTTCCAAATCTCCTCAAACTTTACACACTACCTCAATAACATATTATAAACCATTTTAGGACCTTAGACCGTTATGACAAACATTTTAGGTTGTAGAAACCCTAACTCATTTTGGGGGGTCTTACATCCTTATACTCACTTTGTCGAGTCTTGATAAAAGCTAATAAAAGTTGTACAAGGGTCGACAAAAGGACTTTAATGGGCTTTCTTAGTATGTTCGAAAAAATTCTCAAAACTTAAGTCTCAACTGTACCTTGAATTTGAATTATGAATTAATGGTTATGACCATGTTATGAATTTTTTATAAGTGTTTGGAAGTAGTTTATAGTTATCAAAATCAAAGGGAGTGAAGCTACACTTAAAATGGGCTCAAACAGGACAATCGACCGAAAAAGCAGTAGGGGAAGGGGACCCGCGCGCATTCCTGGTGCGAGGGCCATCCCCTTACTTCAGAGACTGCATATGGCTGCACTGCAGAAACTCTACTCGAGCCTCTTGGCACATCTAGTGCACGTCTCACTAGCCTCTCCCCAGGCAAAGTTTAGAAAAATTTCACCTCTCGTTTTCTAACCGTAAATCCTTTTAATCGGTTTTTCTCATATTTTACTTATATTTATTTAACCAACCTAATTACACACTGATACATTGAAAATAACACTCCAAATAATCACTTTCATATTAAGAATTCATCAAAAACCCAACAACACAAGATTTATAATCAACCTTAAGAACGCCTATGAAGAACTTAAATCCTTCAAAATTTTGAGAATAAAATTACACTGAAATAACATCTTTGGTGTGTGGGTAAAAAAACCAACACTGTAGAATCTACACACACCTCTTATGGATAAACCCATGGCTAAATTTCGTATTAAGAGTCAAGAATCCCGATAAACGCTACATCATCTCCTCTTTTATCCTCTTTTCTTCTTCTTTTTTCTTCTTGAACTCTCAAATAAAATCCTAGGCATATATTAGCATTATAAAACTGAACAAAATAGTGTTAGACCCCTAAAACATTATTAAAAATAATTAAATCTAATTGGGCATAAAAAATACCAAGATACTCCTCCCTATATTCGACTAACTTTCCTTAACAGGACAACCTAACTTTAAAAGGTCACATCTCACTCATCTGAACTCAAAACATAGAAAACTTGGTGGGTAGGAAAGATAATTCAAAGATCTTTCCAAGGTGTCATGTATAAAACCTAACTCATCCTTTGCAATGAATTATGGTCATCTAAAGTTGATTCAAAACTCATACTTAACATAACTCTTTAAATTTTAGATTTTTGCTATTTCCAATTAGTTCTTTTAGAACTTAAGTTGCTATATATGCTGACATGAAATTAATACAAACAAAATTTTAAAATCCTTGAAAAAATTTACTCACTACGAATGATGGTTCGAGTCTTAGTTCGAAAATTATCTTAGGTGTTACATAATGTAATGGGGAATTGTGAAGGTCCTCGTATAATACACTTGTTATTAGATGTTGCAAATATTTATAAAAACATATGGGGAAAATGATATTGTTGATATGATAATTGTCACTCTCTGAGAATAGCCACTAGATGTTACATGGGACCTTGGATTCACAAGTTACCCCAGCTAACCCTAAACCTAGCATATTACAAGCATACCTGAACAATTCTAAGTAAACAAAAGCATAACTTGTAGAGGAGTATATCTAAAAGAATTCAATTGAAAATATAACTGAGTTCAAATGTTAAACAACCCTAAAAAATAGCTAAGTTTGACTCTATGTTTGAAATCCTCTTATACTATAAGCTGGTGGGAAAAGTCCCAACTAACTCTAAAATAGTGAAACTGTAACAAACTAACTAAATCAATAGCATAAAGAAATGTTATCGGATAATGAGGACTCACCACAAAAGTTGTTGAGTATAGACTAGAAATTGAGCTAAGTGCGGTCTGGATGTCGAGAACCTAAACTTGCATCATACAATGATGTAGAAAAAAGTATGTGCCAATACATTAAATGTAGTAAGCATTCAAGATATATGCTAAGTTGAATAATGTAACAACTAAACATGGTAATAGTAGCACTGAAGCATACTGAAATCTTAGTGTGATGCAATGGAGAAACACTAATCATGAAGATGTCATGTTCAATTAAATATTAAAGTAAATGTTAAATACATGGTTAATGAACCATGAATCTCCCTATGGAAGATACTATTAACTGACATAAAACATGTGTGCTAAACATAGTCTGATGTATACTCCCAATCAAGATGACCCAAATTACCTTTTCGAGGTATAAATGAATGATTGTGGTGTAATCACTAACCCAAGTTCCCAATATAGGGGACTAATAAACCTACGGGGGCATGTATTTTCTGGGGCTTGAGAGTATGTTGATTCCTTGTCAAATGAGGTGCTAAGTCTTCTCCCAATTAAATATAAAGCTAAAATGCAACTGAAATACTAAGTAGCTCAAAATAATGATTATTATTAGAGTATGCAACATATATATATACTGAAGGATATGGCATTCAAATTTTGAAGCATGATTGTCAAACTAATCTGCCCAACAAGTATAATGCATGAAATATTGATAATTAACACAAGTTATGGTTTCTTATTTCTATACACGGATTTACACTAAATCTCTAAGAAACATGTAATTAACATTATAGAGACTATAGTAGTTGAATTGAAATGGATCTGTAAGATTTAGCAACCCCATGTTTGAACAATTTATGGAGATACTAAAGAAATCAAGTTTTAAAGACCTAATGGGTAAACGAACGTACTAGTGGAAAACCACATACCATTTGGGGAACACTGTCGAGAAATCCTTTGGATTTTAAGGCTAAACTTAAAGAGTACCCCTATTTTTTATTGAGAGAAATTGTCACCACTTTCTCTTCTTTTCTTTCTAAGTTAGATATTTTTAGGAGTTTGAAGGTTTTAGGTAGTTTCTTACTAGGTTACTAGGCTTCGATGAAGTAAAATAGCGTAGTTTAACTACCAAATAATGTAGTTTAAGTACCAAATTCCTACAAAAAAAAAAGCAATATAACCCTGACTTAAAGCTGATGAATTGAAATTTATGAGGGGCTTGGCAGGCTGTCTAAGGCACGATGGTATGTTGATATGCCGCGAGTTTACAAAATTTATAATACATTTCACTTAGATGTTGTGTGTGTCTTGGGTATGTTGGTTTAATGTATTTTTTTCATGATTTTAAGAAATAAAATCAAGTTTCGTGATTTGAGGATACAAAAGAATAGAAAAATGGCATCTACGGAGGCAACCTATGGACCGTAGGTCGAGTAATGCTCCATAGATGATGGTCGTAGAGAGGTAGGCAATGCTGAAAATCATGGAATTCTTAACTAAGTGTGGAATCATAGTGAAGAATTACAGACTGTAAAGTAACCTACGGACCATATTGCAGCTTCATAGAAGTGATCTCAGAGATGGTTCCAGTACCTGATGCTGAATAAACAATATATAAAGCAACAAAGAGGAGTTACAGACCATCTTCTGACTTACGATCTGTACTTCTACATTGTACAAGTTGACATAGATCCTGAAGATTTTAATGGTTAAAATGGAAGAACATACGGACCGTAGATGAACTTATTGAGCATAGGTTAGCCTCATAAAATGAATATGTGCCCTGAACTTATATTTATTTATTTCATTTTATTCTTATCTCAAACTTAGTAATCTATAAATAGGGGATGTCAACCTCATTTTGGGGGTTATACATTATTGTTCTTTTTTAGTTTATGCTTTTGGAGATTAAGTTGTGAACTCTTGGTAATGGTTGATTCTAAAAATACAATATAGATGATTTTTGCTTTGAAATTCAAGTTGAGATTCTGAATTTATTCTTATTCTTACGTAAGTTCATGATTCTTTCATCAAACAATACGAAATCTGTTCTTGCTAATATGGGTAACTAAATTCTCAACTAGGGTTGTGGAAACCATGAGCGATTAACTACGTATGAATAGTAACTAAGCAATTCTTGAATAGTATTGCATGCATTGATAATTCTTTGTTTAGAAATCTTTAAACGATGAAAAACGTTAGAACTCACCTTTTTGATACTTGCCGAACCAAGGAGGTAGTTAATAAGAAAATAATTATCAACATACATTTAGTGTGATACTATTTAATAGTCTTATGTCGATTGGTGCGAGGCTGAAAACTAAGTCATACATCGATGTGATGTATGATATGAACTAAGGGTAAGGGTAAGTAAATTATACACACGTAGCTGGACCAATGTGCGGGTGTGAAATTCTCTTAATGTCGGACAAAGGATATACAGATACCTAACACATCACTTTTCATGTAATACACTAGGAGAGGATTGTTATTAGAACGAATATCACGTTATGAGCTTGTGGGAAACACTTATTCCCTATTTCTTCTTTCATCCTGATAACAACTAAAGTTCAAATCTTTCTCACTAGTTATTGACATAATTTTCTAAATTGTTACACAAAATCCGCCTTTAATTACTTAATTTTTAAAATACATTGCCTACATGAATAAAATTGTTAATTAAGTTTAAGTCTAAATCTTTTTCCTCATGGGATCGACCCCAACCTACAAGTTGGGTTCTTTTCTTGATAACGATCACTTATACTTTTTTTTGGATGTGTAATTTGAGCATATCAAATTTTTGTGTCACTGTCGTGGAATTAGGCTTTTAGATAAGTTTAACGATATATTTGCAGTTTAGTCAACTACTTCCTAATTTTAATTTTTTTTTTTATTTTAATTTCTCTCAAGTACAAACTCTAGTGTATAGCAAGTACATCGAGTCACGGAGAACCAGTCACTCTCTACGATCCAGAACTCAACGGAACACTACGAACAATAAATAGTCAAGGAGTATAAGTTAATCCCATCGGAGCAGAATCAGGATACGGTATTGTCATGCAACCTATGAATGTGCTTAATGAAAATAATTAGTATATAACTGAGAATTGATTGGGAGATGCGCTAACGAAGCAGGAGCCATGAGAGCCACAACTACAGGGTAAACTTCAACATTGTTGACTATGATGGACATCTTGTCCTACCTTCTCTACCACCAGGTAATGCCTTTTGTTGTAACTAGTTGCTTGATTCAAATGTTCACAACGAGAGGCTTATTTGTTGGGCTCGCATCGGATGACCCTCATGCTGACATAGCCAAGCTTAGGGTTGTTTTGATAAGTTGTGTGGGTCGACCAAATTAGGATATGGATGTTATCGGGATGCGAGTATTTCTTTTATCGATGACCGGTAATATAACAGTTTGGTTTAATCAACTTACTTACAACTCTATCTTTACATGGAACCAATTGACTAAATAATTTTAAGATAAGTTCTTTAAAGTGTCCAAGAAGTTGACCAGGAAGGAAAACATAACAACTTTGTGACACTATTTAAAGAGTCTATGAGTAGTTCTTCATATTGGTTCATCGCTTTCATTAGAAGTTTTCTAAATCATCGTATTGATGATGAGTCACTAAAAGAGTATTTCGAGTAAGGGAAGGGTAAAAATAGTAAGATGGTTCTTTACACTATTGTTGGGGGTTATTACGAAGATTTTACTTTTGAGAAGATCGAATAGAAATTAAATAAGATCTCATGTAACAACAAATCTTGGAGAACTAGAAATTCAGACATTAGGAGAAACACATTTGCAGTCCAAGCCACAGGAAATCAATCCAAAAAAAATATGCTTAAGGAAATGGCAAAGATAAGAATAGAGTTAAGTTGGCATTGAAGCATGTGAGCGGGGTGAGAGAAGGTAAATGTTATGAACTATTTGACAAACTCCACAACCGACTGAGGAATGTTATTATAATGAAGATGTGTATATGGTGAATAATTACACGGGGGGTTTTGGACCAAAAGCCCAAGGTTCCAACATGAATAATTGGAACCAAGTTCATGGCAACCAAGGTCTAAATTATGACAATTACAATAGAGAGGGTCAATATGTTTGAAATGTGAGGTACAATTGCGACAACAACTACGACCAGACCAACTATGGCAACAAAAATGATCGGGTTTGACCTTATGTTCCTCTTCAAGATAGGAAATCTGGTCCTAGGAATGCTGGTGGTAACATGTGACGTATTGAGGATATGATACAGAAGATTATGAGAAGGTTTGATGCAACTGATGAGAATATTAAAGAGTTGTTGAATGACTTGTCTGGTAATGGTCAAAAAATCGATGCCCATGTAGTTTCATTAAAACATCTTGAGCAGAAGATTACATAGTTGTACATCATAGTGAACCCATGACAACCTAGCATTCTTCTAAGCAACACTATCAAAAACCCAAAAAATGATGGGAATTGTATAGAAGTAACTACTAGGGGAGGCTAAGAAACTATGGATCAATCAATGTCGTTTGAGGTGGAAGTTGATACTAGTAGATATGATGATGTGGTTTAGAAGGGGAGAAAACCAGAGAATGGGATTGATAAGAAAGAGGTTGTCGCAAAAGAAAAGTGGTCCCATTACATAGATATCCGCCTCTTTTTCCACAAACAGTAGACAAGAAGACGAAAGAAGAAAAATATTGCATGTTTATCACTATTTTAAAGAAGCTTTCCTTCAATGTTCTTTTGATAGAAGATTTGGAGAAAATTCCTAGGTATGTGAAGTTTATGAAGGAAATGGTCACAAAGAATATATCAGCGAGTTTCGAAAAGGATGAGAAGTTTAAACATTGTAGTGCTATTGCTACAAGGTATCTTGTTAAAAAAAGATATTGGTCCTTTCACGATCCCTTGTACCATTGGGTTATTGCACTTTCCCAAGGCATTGTGTGATCTTTGTGCTACCATCAACCTCATGCCATGGTCCATTTACAAGAAGTTGGGATTGGGTGATCCAAAACCAATTGTAATGCATTTTTCATGGCCGCTAGAACAGTAAACAGGCCCATTGCAGTTCTCCATGATGTACTAGTGAAAGTGGAGTCGTTCATCTTTACAGAAGATTCTGTTATTCTTTATTGTGAGGTTGACGTTGTGGTTTCCATTGTTCTTGGGAGACTATTTCTTTCACGGGGCGTGCTTTGGTTGATATGGATAAAGGAAAAATGAAGTTCATACTTAACAATGAAGAACCGGCTTTCGACATTTGTTAGTCCATGAAGTAGAGTGGTGAGTCCAATTGGTATTTGTTATAACTTATAGAGTTGATATTTGTCCTAAGGTTAAATCGAGGTTATACTGGGTGTTGAGGCATTACTGACACTGTTGATGATCTTTAAGAGCGACATCATTGAGAAGTATGATGAGTTTGTGGTCGATCTTGATAGGTCTGGATATCGTTTGAAGTCTAAGAAATTTGACTTAGATATGAAGAATCGTGAGTCCCTACCCTCGATACTGTTTGTGGAAGAAACACCTAAATTAGAACTCAAGGCTCTAACCCCACATTTGAGGTATGCATTCTTGGGTAAAGATGAGAAACATCCAGACATCAATACGGCAAATCTTAATGGCGACAAGTAAAGTGCTTTGTATGGGTGTTAAAAAATTTGAGCGAGCCATTGGGTGGACTATTGCGGACATTATTTGCATTCCTCTCGGTATTTGTTAGCACAAAATGAAACTCAAGCCGGATCATAAGCCTAGTATTGAGCATTAGAGTAGATAGAATCCGCCTATGCAAGAGGTAGTTAAGAAGGAGATTATCAAATTGTTAGATGTGGGAGTCATACATCTCATTGCAGACAATAAATAGGTATGCCTTGTTCAATGTGTGCCTATAAAGGTCGTACTAGTCTAGTTCCCAATGAAAGAAATGAATTGTTTTGATGCAGCCGCTGACATGATGAAGAGTTTGAATGGACTACTGGAAGTTGAATGCTTGGACAAAGAAGAACTACACTCCAATGCCCTTCATGGATAAAATGTTGGATAGACTTGAAGAAAAGGGATGGTACTGCTGTCTTAATGGGTTTTCAGGCTACAACCAAATCTCTATAGACCCGGAAGACCAAGATAAAACCACCTTCACTTGTCCCTATGGACCTTCGCTTTCAAATATATTCCATTTGGGTTGTGCAATACCTCGACAACCTTCCTGCGTTGTATGATGTAAATTTTCTCTGACATGGTTGATGACACTATTGAGGTGTTCATTAATTATTTATCGGTGGTTTATGACTCTTTTGATCGATGTTTGGATAATTTGACCGAGGTACTGAAAAGGTGTGAAGACTACAACTTGGTGCTAAACTGAGAAAAGTGTCACTTTATCGTGAAAGAAGGCATAGTCTTGGGGCATCAAATATCATAAAAATGGTATTGAGGTGGATAAATCTAATGCTGAGGCAATAGAAAAGCTTCCTACACCTATCTCCATTAAAGATATGAGAAGTTCTGTGGACATGCAGGCTTCTAGAGGTGGTTCATAAAAATTGCACATCCATTGTGCGAACATCTTGAAAAGGATAGTAAATATAATTTTGATGGTGCTTGTCTGATAGAATTTGAAGATTGAAAGAAGAATTTATTCTCTGCTCTCATCACTATTGCTTTAGAAGTCATGTGTGATGCAAGTGGGGTGGCGCTTGGTGTGCTATTGGGACAAAGGTGTGAGAAGATACTTCACCCTATTGACTATGCAACAAAGCTCTTAACACAACAAAAAATAATTACACTGTTATAGAGCAAAAGTTTCATGCATTGGTGTTTGCATTCAACAAATTTTGATTTTGTTTTCTTGGGACTACGGTCATAGTGCACGCGAACCATTCAACGTTGAGGTATGTGATATTCAAAAGGATGCACAATCACAACTTATTAGGTAGGTGTTATTGTTGCAAGAATTTGATTTTTTGGTGAAATACGGCAAGGGGACATAGAACCAAGTTGCCGGTCACTTGTCTAGAATGGAGGATGAAGCTTTACTCGATCTTGGTAATAAGGGTGAGACAAATGGTATGTTCCCAGATTAAAATTTATTGTGTGCTTCCCACAATCTCATTCTTTTGTTTTCTGACTTTGCTTATTATTTGTCAAGCGATATGGTACCTCTACATTTGTCATCTCACCAAGGGAAGAAGTTTATGAATTATGTGAAAAAGTTCTTTCTTGATGATACATACTTGTATCGTAGTTGTGGTGATTGGATTATTCGTCTTTGTGTGACTTGGGATGTTTAGTGTTCTAGAGGAGTGTCATTCATCGTCTATTGGTGGGCATCATAGTTGTGTTCGGAGTGTGCACAAGATTTTTCAGTGCGGATACTATTGGCTGACCATTCACAAAGATGTTTATGACTTTGCTAAGTCTTGTGACTGTTGCCAAAGAGAGCATGGGATTTCAAAGAGGCAATAGCTTCCTATGAGGGTGTTGATGTTTTGTGAGTTTACAATACATTTAATGCATTTCACTTAGAAGTTGTGTGTATCTTTGGTGTGTTTCTGTTGGTTTTATGTGTTTTTGTCATGATTTCAGGAAAGAAACTCAAGCATCATGATTTAAGGATACAACTGAAGAAAGTGCAAAAAAGGACATCTATGGAGGCAACATATGGACCGTAATTCGAGTTACGATCCATAGATGATGGTTGCATTTCTAAATACCATGGAATTCTTGACTATGTGTGGAACCAATTTGAAGAGTTATAAACCATAGAGTGACCTACGGATCGTACTGCAGCTCCGTAGAAGTGATTTGGGACATGGTTCTAGTAACTGATGCTAAAATAATCTAAGTATGAAGCAACAGAGAAGAATTACAGACCGTCGTCTGACTTATGATCCGTACTTCTAGGTCATCGATATTGACATAGATATTAATGAATTTTAAGGCTGAAAATTTTCTAAGTCCTCAACCACGGAAGGTACTAACACCTCATAGATCGACTTACGGACGGTAGGTCAGCATCATAGAATGAAGATGTGTCTTCCAGTTTCATTTCCTTATTTCATTTTCTTACTTAGTTTTGTATAAATAGAGGATGTAAACCTCATTTTTGGGGGTCAAACATTATGTTTCTTGTTTAGTTTATGCTTTAAGAGATTGACTTGCAAACTTTTGGCAATTGTTGATTCCGAAAGTACATTATTAAAGATTTTGTTTTTGACATTGAAGGTTTATTCTTATTATTACGTACTTTCATGATTTTTTTTATCTAACAACATGAGTTGTGTTCTTGCTAATTTTACCTAACTAAATCAACACCTAGGGTTGTGGGAATCAAGAGCGATTAACAACGTATTAATAGTAACTAAGAAATTCTTGAATAGTGTTATCGGATGCATTGATAATTCTTTCGTTTAGCAGTCTCTTTAACGGTGTTCAATGTTAGAACTCGCTGTGTTGCTATTTGACGAACCAAGGAGGTAGTTAATAAAAAAAGAATTAGCAATATAGATTAAGTGTAATAGTATCTAATTGTCTAATGTTGATTGGTACGATGGTGAAAACTAAGTCATACATCAATTTGATGTCTAATATGAGGTAAACGTATGGGTTAGTAAAGTACACAAATGTAGTCGGACCAAGGTGCGGAATGAAATTCTCTAGATGTCGGATCAAGCATTTATAGATACATAACTTATCACATTGCATGTAATACAGTATGAGGGAATTGTTATTGCTAGGATAACCGCCTTATGAGCTTGTGGGGAACACTTATGCCCTAGTTCTTCTCTCGTCTTAATAACAACTAAAGTTTGAATCTTGCTCACTAGTTACTTACACAATTTACCGAACTTGTTATACAAACTTCCCCCTTCCCCTTAATTACTTTTTCCATAAATAAATTGGATGAACGAATATAATTGTTAGTTAAGTGTAAGTCTAAACCATTTTGTCGCATTGACGCCAACCTACAAGTTGGGTTCTTTACTTGATAAAGATCACTTATGCTTCTCTAGGGAGGTGTAAGTTGAGCGCCTTTCTAGTAGGTCTTCATGATTCCCTGCCTGACAGGGCTTCAATAAAACGAGCATAATTTTTTTCCGTACGTCTTCAAATGAGGAAAAGTTGATGGTTTTGGAAAGAGAACTCAAAGACCTTTAATTTTATAGGCCATGCACCACCTAGTTTATTTTCTGATAAGAGTATTTGATTGTATAAATTTGACCTGAAACTCAAGATCTGATAAGTCTCTTTCATGGAAAATTTCATGGTCCATGTGGAGCTCCACAAACACTCTAATTTTCCATGGTGTCTCACCTTGGCTTGGTGAAATTAAAGAGTTGGGTGAGGGATCGTCGTTCTTTTCACGACCCGTGGATCCCTCCATGTTTTGATATTTCTTTTTTTATTCCTAGATAGAGTTTTTGAGGTTTCACAATAACATATGATGTGTCACAAATGACTTGAATGGGGATATTGGCTAATTTCGATAAATTTTCATGATTATGTGTCATTGGTTATTGATGTTTAATTGATCATTCTTTAATTATGCATAGGAACATGCCTATTTCAATTGGTTACGACGCACTGTTGTGATGGGTACTTTTTGAAAGTGATGAAAGAGTGAAACAATAAGGATGAACCATTTTAAAGGGACATGCCAGGCGTCGTGGTTGATGCTATTTTCAGAGAAAGTGCAACAAGTAATTGTCGACACTATATTCGAGGGATGTTCCATGTTCATTAGAGGAACATATACTAATATCCTCTATGGATCTGCATCAACATGATATACATCAACATGATATACATGCATCAACATGATATACATGCATAACACTATATGACATTTGTGTTGCATCATATATGATACTTTGACCTTTATAAGTGAGATGGTATGTTCATGGTTATTTTAATATGAAAGGTTGTGATGACGCTAAAAAGAGTGATGTGTGAATTATGGTGTATGACTTGTACTATGTTTGCTTCATTACTTGTGAAACAGTTAGGATGTCCTGGTCTGATCATTATGTAGGTTGCCAGTATATGGAGGTTTAGATAGTATGTCCGCGTATTTTGTGTTCGGTATGACTTTAATTAGGATTAGCTAGGGATATTTGTTGAGTATCATAGTTGTTTATAACTCAATACCTTTCTTTCTATACTTGTGCCGGTTATAAAATTGTCTTGATAATCCCTCTTTTATATTTGTCTGAAGCTTGCCTTTAGAGTTCGTGAGGTAGTTGCTAGTTAGTTTGGCAAATACCGCATAGTCTTGAATATGTTTTTATACTATTCTAGTATTATAGAGTTCAAACTTTTATTTCTTTTAAATCTAATGTTTTACTTAGTGACTTGTTGACGTGACACAATTTTTACGATATATTTTCTATGTTATGAGATCTGCATTTTTATGTTATGTTTAGTTCTTAATTTCTTTATTTCTTCCACATTTACGCTTTTGAGGGATATTTACAGTAATATCTCTTAGCTGGAGAAAACGGGCGTCATCACACACGATATCTAGGGTGACATACATGGATTGTAAGGACTCATATTGTTGTTTTAAGCCTTTGGTTGTTGATCTGTATTACTAAAAAAATAACTTTGCAGAATTTGTAAGAAACAACAAATTATAAGGTACATTTTCAAAACTAAAAAGATAAAACCAAAAATGAAAATTTGATTAGCAACAAAATATAAACAATATTAAAAATAAGATAATCAAGTCAATTAAATTCACAGTGTATCTTAAGAAAATTGTTCCGCTAAACTATCTCATGTTAATGGAATATATCATCCCTCGATAAAAAGGTCTTACTCACCGATGTATTCGTACTTGAAATAATGGTGTCAATAACCACTCAAAGGCAATAAAGTACACAAACATCTTTTGTTTGTGCAAAATAAAATGTTCAGAGAATTCATTGTTTAAAAATGAGAAAAAACATTTCTATTTATAGACAATAATGAATAGTGTGAATAGATGCTTATTGTACATTATCAAAAGATCACAACCGATTGTAAAAGTCATTCATAAAATTCACAACTCTTAAAATATTCATAACTCTTTTTAATGTCACAACTCTTAAATTCAGAACTCTTCACAAAGAATTCTCATTAGGGAGGTGACTGATGCTGAAATATTGGAGGCAGTAAAGGCAATGCCTAAGGAGAAGGCTCTAGGGATAGATGGGCTACCTATAGAATCCTTCACTAAGAATTGGGAGGTGGTCCACAAAGATGTTTTTCAGGCAGTAAAATAGTTTTATAAACTGGTAGACTGAGTTATGTTATAAACATTACTATTGTCACTTTGATGCCTAAGATTCTTTCTTCTACAAAAGTAAAAGATATTAGACCTATTGCTTGATGCACTACTCTTGTACAAAATAATCTCTAAGGAGTTAGCTAGAAGACTCAAGACTGTCATACCTGGTTTAGTGGGACATTCACAATCAACTTTTGTTGAAGGCAAAAACATTGTGGATAACTTATTGTTTATTCATGAGATTTTTAAAAGTTATACCCAAAAATGGATATCCCCTACATTTTTTCTAATTGTTGATTTGAGGAAGGATTATGATACATTAGAATGGGATGTTTTTTGAGAAATTGCTGATTTATATGGGTTCCCTTTTTAATTCATCAAATGGATAATGGTTTGTGCATTTATTGTTGATAAACGGAGTACTCACAAAGTCTATCACTACAAAAAGAAGCATTAGGCAAGGAGACCTAATGTCGCCTTACCTATTTGTCTTCACCATGGAGTATTTAGGAAGAGAACTGAAACAGTTGACTACAAATGGAGATTTTAATTTCCATCCTAGATGAAGGAAGCTCGAAAGCACTCACATGCTTTTCTGTGGTCTTCTGCTATATTGCAGGGCTGATGTAGTCTCTGTTAAACTACTGAGTGGTGCATTCCAAAATTTTCAGAAGATTCTAACTTTCAGGCAAACAAAGACAAGAGTGCTTTTACATTGCCGGTGTGGCTGACCATACAAGCCAGGAATTCTTAGATGAATTGGGCTATGTGCTGCGCATACTACCATTCAGGTGCTTAGTTGTACCATTTGCAACTAAAGATTTGAATATAAATGCCTACTTACCCTTTATTGAGGAGATAACAACAAGAGTTACTTGTTGGACAGTAAAGTTATCTTATGCTAGTAGGATGCAATTGATCAAAGATGTGTTATTTGGGATTCAAGCTTATTGGGCTCATGGGTTGATTATTCCCAAGAACGTCATGAAGACAATTAAACAGATTTGTAGAGCCTTCCTACGGACCGGAGCTACAAAAAATTCGAGGAAAGCACCAATCTCATGGGAAACCATATGATAACCAACTTCTACAGGTGGACTAAATGTCATGAATATATGCAAATGGAATGTTGTCACGACCCAAAACCGAGCCGCGAGTGGCACCCACACTTATCCTACTATGTGAGCGAACCAACCAATCTAACCCCAACATTTCAAACATAATGAACAAAATACAATGTGGAAGACTTAAACTCATTAATGAAAATCAATTCAATAACTTCTAAAGACTCAAAATCTATTATTTCCCAAAATCTGGAAGTCATCATCACAAGAACATCTATCCTCAAATTACTAAAACTAAGAGTATCTAAGAAAGCTAAAATAAGTAAAAGCTAGTCCATGCCGGAATTTCGAGGCATCAAGACATGAAGAAGAAGATCCAGTCCAAGCTAGAAGCATTAGCTCACCCTGAAATCCGGTGTAATGAAGACTGGCTAGAGTTGCGGTTGAGTTGAAGACGCCGGTACGTTTGCAGCACTCCACAAATAACAAAGAAAGAAACATAAAAGTAGGGGTCAGTACAAAACACAAGTACTGAGTAGGTATCATCGGCCAACTCAAAATAGAAAACAGTATATATCATATAATATCATACAATCAACTACAATACTCAACATGCGGTATTTACAATTATCATAACCCTTGGTCACAACACCAAGCACATCAATGAGGACTCACGCCTCCCCATCATACTCATTTGGGAATTAGGTTCATTAAATCGAGTATATTAACATCTTTCAAGATTCATTATCTTTATTTCTCTCGTGTCGGTACGTGACACTCCGCTCCATATACTATCCTGGTGTCGAAACGTGACACTCTGATCCATATTCTATCCTTGTGCCGGGACGTGGCACTCTGATACTCATATTATCCTGGTACCGCAACGTGGCACCCGATCCATATACTATCCTGGTGTCGGAACGTAACACTCCGATCCTCATTCTATCCTGGTACCGGAACGTGTCACCCGATCCATATACTATCCTGGTGTCGGAACGTGACACTCCGATCCTCATTCTATCCTGGTACCGGAACGTGGCACCCAATCCATATACTATCCTGGTGTCGCAACGTGACACTCCGATTCTCATTCTATCCATGTACCGGAACGTGGCACCCGATCCTCTATTACTATCCTGGTGTCGGAACGTGACACCCGATCCCCTAATCTCACTACTTTCGTTCATCAAGTCTTCTTTTATACCAATGCATCATCATTAACAAAGTAGATTAGGGTTTTTCAAGATTTAGGATTCAATAGCTTCATCATGCTTATTTTATCACAATTATATAATCACATTCATGCAAGCATACAATTAAGTATATAGAAGGGTTTACAATACTACCCAATACATATCATTCGCTATTAAGAGTTAACTACGAATAGCATAAAAACCATAACCTACCTCCACTGAAGATTCGTGATCAAGCAATCTACTTTTCAAAGTTTTGTTTTCCTCTTCGTTTCTCCTCTCTCTCGATCGTTCGTCTCCCTCTCTTTGTTCTTTCTATTTTTCTTATTCAATCCCTCTTTCTTTTACCCTAATTAGCATATAATTAAGTATAAAAGATGATGAATTAACCCATTAATTAATTCAAGGTTATCTCTTTTAACCCCCAAGTAATTGAATTATTAATATTAAACCACTAAATTTATAATTATAAGCAAGAATAGTCCAAAACGCCCCTTAAAATATTTAACAGAAATCTGACCCAGCCTGGGATTACGCAACCTGTGACGGTCCATCATGGCTGTGACGGTCCGTCCTGCAGGTCCGTCACAAAGTTCAGAGACTTAATTTCTGTGAAAGATGTGTGACGGTCCGTCGTGCCCACGACGGTCCGTCCTTCCATTCCGACACGAAGTTCAGAGAGTTGATTTCAGTACCCAAATTTCAGAATTCTAAGTGTTTTGGAACGAGACCTATCGACGGTCCGTCGTGGGATCCGTCGTCTCAGCCAGTTTTCCCAGAAATAAAATCTGCTGCTCAAAACGACTAAACAGGTCGTTACAATAGATACCAATTTACCCATCGTTCGTCCTCGAACGATCACAAGAAGAAAAACAAGGGTAAAAGGGAGTACCTGAATCTGTAAACAGGTGTGGGTATCTTTCTTGCATGTCAGCCTCTTTCTCCCAAGTGGACTCTTCAATTGGTCGATTCTTCCATTGATTTTTGATGGATGCAATCTCCCTTGATCTCAACTTGCGAATTTCTCTATCTAGAATGGCAATAGGCTCCTCCTCATAAGTCAAATTCTCATCAAGCAGGACTGAATCCCAACGAATGATGTAGTTCCCATCCCCATGGTATCTTTTCAACATAGACACATGAAATACCGGATGCACTCTTGACAGTCCTGGAGGCAAGGCTAATTCATAAGCCACCTCCCCTACTCGCTTAAGTACTTCAAATGGTCCAATATACCTTGGGCTTAGCTTACCCCTTTTACCAAACCGCATCACCCCTTTCATGGGTGAAACCTTCAGCAAAACTTTTTCGCCCTCCATGAACTCCAAGTCTTTAACCTTTCGATCTGCATATTCCTTTTGCCTACTTTGCGCCGCTAAAAGCTTTTCTTGAATAGATTTCACTTTCTCCAATGAATCTCTCAAAAGATCAGTACCCCAAGGTCTAACCTCAAATGCACAAACCAACCAATGGGAGACCTACATCTCCTCCCATACAATGCTTCAAATGGGGCCATGTCAATACTTGAGTGATAGCTATTATTGTATGAAAACTCCGCTAAGGGTAAGAAGTTATCCCAATGACCACCAAATTCTATCACACGTGCACGAAGCATATCTTCCAATACCTGGATTTTTCGCTCAGACTGACCATCGGTCTGAGGGTGAAATGCAGTACTAAGGTCCAACCTAGTACCTAATTCCGCATGCAATGTTCTCCAAAACTTAGAAGTAAACTGCGTACCTCTATCTGATATGATGGAAAGTGGAACTCCATGCAATCGAACGATTTCTGAGATGTAGATTTTGGCTAACTTCTCTGCATTGTAGGTCACCTTGACCAGAATGAAGTGAGCTGACTTAGTTAATCTTTCCACAATTACCCAAATAGAATCAAACTTACCCAATGTCTTTGGAAGACCAACCACGAAGTCCATTGCAATTCTCTCCCACTTCCATTCCGGAATGGGCATTCTCTGAAGTGTTCCTCCGGGCCTCTGGTGTTCATACTTTACTTGTTGACAATTTGGACATTTGGCAACAAAATCCACAATGTCACGCTTCATTCTACTCCACCAAAAGTGTTGCTTTAGGTCACGGTACATCTTGGTTGCACCAGGATGTATAGAATATCCGGAACTATGAGCCTCTGTAAGAATAGTGTGGATCAAATCATCAACACGGGGCACACATACCCCTCCCTTAATTCTCAAAACACCTTCCTCATCAATTATTGCTTCTTTAGCCTATCCTCGCAACACCATATCCCGAATTTGGCTTAGTTTCTCATCATCATACTGTTTTCCCTTGATCTTGTCAAGAAAAGAAGATCTCGCCTCCACACAAGCCAAAAATCCTCCCTTCTCATTTACTTCTAGCCTCATAAAGTCATTAGCCAAGTTTGGATTTCTCTAGCCAACGGGCGTCTAGAAACTTGTAAGTGGGCTAAACTTCCCATGCTTCCTGCCTTTCTACTTTAAGCATCTGCCACAACATTAGCTTTTCCCGGATGATACAGAATAGTGATATCGTAGTCCTTCAGTAGTTCCATCCATCTCCTCTGTCTCAAATTCAAATCTTTCTAATTAAAGACGTACTGTAGGCTACGATGATCCATATTGACTTCACACTTAACCCCATATAAATAGTGTCTCCATTGCTTTAATACAAATACTACCGCGGCCAACTCCAAATCATGGGTCGGGTAATTGCGTTCGTGCACCTTTAATTGCCTTGAAGCATAAGCAATTACATTCTTCTCTTGCATTAGCACTGCACCCAACCCGAATAGGATGCATCACAATAGACAATGAAATTCTTACCTTCCACTGGCAGGGTAAGGATTGGTGCAGTAGTCAACAAGGTCTTGAGCTTCTGAAAGCTTTCCTCACATTCATCCGACCATACAAATGGAACATTCTGCTTAGTCAAGTTCGTCAATTGGGAAGCAATAGAAGAGAATCCCTTGACAAATCGACGGTAATAGCTAGCTAAACCAATAAAGCTCCTTATTTCTGACACATTAGTAGGTCTTACCCGATTCCTCACTGTTTCAATTTTAGAAGGATCCACCATCACTCCATCCTCAGAAACCACGTGCCCCAAGAAGGACACTGAATCTAGCCAAAACTCACACTTGGAGAATTTGGCATAAAGCCTTTTCTCCCTCAACATTTCCAATACAATTCTGAAGTGCTCCTCATGTTCCTTCTTGCTCTTTGAGTATAACAATATATCATCAATGAATACAATGACAAAGAGATCCAAATATGGCTCAAAAATCCCATTCATCAAGCTCATGAAAGCAGCAGGGGCATTCGTAAGCCCAAAAGACATCACTAAGACTTCGTAATGCCCATACCTGGTCCGAAAAGCAGTCTTGGGCACATCCGTTGCCCGTAGTTTCAATTGATAATAACCAGATCTCAAATCGATTTTTGAGAAGGTACAAGCACCTTGTAACTGATCGAACAAATCATCAATGCGGGGGAGAGGATACTTGTTCTTAACAGTTACCTTATTTAGTTGTCTGTAGTCTATGCACATCCGAAAACTCCCATCCTTTTTCTTCACAAATAACACCGGAGCACCCCAAGGGGATGCACTTGGTCTAATGAAACCTTTACTTAGCAACTCTTGAAGTTGGGTCTTTAATTCCCTTAACTCTGTTGGAGCCATTCTATAAGGGGGTATAGAAATGGGGCGAGTACCCAGTTATAGATCAATGCAAAAGTCAATATCCCTATCTGGTGGCATACCAGGAAGGTCTGCAGGGAACACATCCAGAAACTCACGGACTATCCAAACCGACTCAACTGAAGGTACTTGGGTAGTGTCATCCCTGAGATGTGCCAAGAAAGCTAAACACCCTTTACTAACCATTCACTTATCACGAAGAAAGGAGATGATATGAACTGGAGTGGAAGTGTAGTCGCCCTCCCACACTAACGGATCTATCCCAGGCTTGGCTAACGTCACAGTTTTAGCATTACAATCCAAGATCTCAAAATTCGGAGAAAGCCAAGTCATACCCAAAATTACATCAAAATCAACCATTTCTAAGATAACCAAGTCTACATAAGTATTGCTCCCCACAAAAGCCATAGAACAAGACCTATATACCTTTTCAACTATCACAGACTCACCACCGGAGTAGAACACGAATAGGCATGTCAAGCAATTCACAATGTAAATTTAGACCAGTAGCAAATGAGGAAGATACATATGAAAATGTGGAGCCAGGATCGAATAATACAGAAGCCATGCAATCACAAACCAAATGATTACCTTTGATAACAGCATTAGATGTCTCTGCTTCAGACCGCCCGGGGAAAGCGTAACAATGGGCCCTATCACCTGTCTGCCCGTTGCCCCTACCATGTTGTGCCGTAGTGGATCCAGTTTGCCCATCACCCCGGCCGTTTTGGTGACCACCATTACCTCGACCACCACGTCCTCCAGCATGACGGCCTCTTCTTAACCACCTCTACCTCTGGCTATTGGGGGTCTGTAACTCTTTTTTTGACAATATCTCTTAATATGTCCAGTCTCCCCACAACCATAACACTCTCTGGAGTCAAGCATGGGTCTCTGTGAGAATGACGAAGTCTGGGGATAACCTCCAACCTCAGAGAAATGTTGATCGGTCTGAGGTGGACCCGCAACAGTCTGTAGTGAAGACTGAATGGGTCGGGCTGGATAACCTCCTAAGCCTTGACCTCTGGAGTAAGAACCATTAAACTTACCTCCCTTTCGAAACCTTTTTGATGTCGATGCCATGGTGAAGTCATCTGGCTTCACTCCCTCCACCTCTATTACGAAGTCTACCACTTCCTGAAAGGATTTCGCTGTAGCCGCTACCTGTAAGGCTGAAATCCGAAACTCTGACCTCAACCCCTTCACAAAACGGCGAATCCGTTCTTGTGGACTGAAACAAAGCTGGGTGGCATATCTAGAAAGTGCACAAAACCTAGCCTCATAAGCAGTAACCGACATCCTGCCTTGCTCTGGGCTTAGAAACTCATCTCTCCTCTTATCCCTTAAAGTACGAGGTATATACTTATCACAAACTCAACACCAAATCGTTCTACTATACCCATCTTGTGTAGTAGCTCATGACAGTCAACCAGAAAATCGTAGGCATCCTCAGATTCAGCACCGTTGAAGACTAGAGGTTTCAATTTCAAGAACTTACTGAAAAGTTCATGCTGATCACTTGTCAGTATAGGACCTGTAGTCAAACGAGGAAACGTGCCTATTTCCAATTAGGCATCCATGCGGAGAGCCACACTAGCTGCATGTTGTACCTCCGGAACTTGAGGTGTTGGTGCAGAAAACACTGGAGGTGTCTGGCCCTGATCAGATAACCCGCTAAGATAAGCAAGAACCTGATTGATCATCTCTGGGGTAGGTTGGGGTGGTAATTCCTCATTCTGCACTTGTTCATTCTCCCCTTCCTCACCCTCTCTTATCACTTCCTCAATCGGTGGAGGAGTCACCGCCCTATTACTAGTTGGGCTAGGTGCTTGTCCTCTTCCTCTAGAGGACGTCCTCCCGCGACCTCTACCACAGCCTCTTGCCACTGTTCCTCTTCGAGCTACAGCCCCAGTGGCTGGCTTAGTTGCATCTTGTCTTGCCGGTGTTGGTGTTGGCGCCGTGGTTGCTCTAGTTCTAACCATCTGCGAAATAGAGTGAAGATGGTCAGATACCAATTTGTATCACCTAGATACCAATTGGATCCAAGTAATAGCACGAAAGAAAGAAAGAAAGAATGTAATTTTCCTAAAGTCTAATAGCCTCTCAAAGAAAAGTAAAGGCGTCCCCCTACCGTTCCTTAAGACTCTACTAGACTCGTTCTTGTGTGATGAGACCAACGAACCTAATGCTCTGATACCAAGTTTGTCACGACCCAAAACCGAGCCGCGAGTGGCACCCACACTTATCCTACTATGTGAACGAACCAACCAATCTAACCCCAACATTTCAAACATAATGAACAAAATACAATGCGGAAGACTTAAACTCATTAATGAAAATCAATTCAATAACTTCTAAAAACTCAACATCTATTATTTCCCAAAATCTGGAAGTCATCATCACAAGAACATCAATCCTCAAATTACTAAAACTAAGAGTATCTAAGAAAGCTAAAATAAGTAAAAGCTAGTCCATGTCGGAATTTCGAGGCATCAAGACATGAAGAAGAAGATCCAATCCAAGCTAGAAGCATTAGGTCACCCTGAAATCCGGTGTAATGAAGACTGGCTAGAGTTGCGGTTGAGTTGAAGACGACGGTACATTTGCTGCACTCCACAAATAACAAAGAAAGAAACATACAAGTAGGGGTCAGTACAAAACACAAGTACTGAGTAGGTATCATCGGCCAACTCAAAATAGAAAACAGTATATATCATATAATATCATAAAATCAACTACAATACTCAACATGCGGCATTTACAGTTATCATAACCCTTGGTCACAACACCAAGCACATCAATGAGGACTCACGCCTCCCCATCATACTCATTTGGGAATTAGGTTCATTAAATCGAGTATATTAACATCTTTCAAGATTCATTATCTTTATTTCTCTCGTGTCCGTACGTGACACTCCGCTCCATATACTATCCTGGTGTCGGAACGTGACACACCGATCCATATTCTATCTTGGTGCCGGAACGTGGCACTCCGATCCTCATTCTATCCTGGTACCGGAACGTGGCACCCGATCCATATACTATCCTGGTGTCGGAATGTGACACTCTGATCCTCATTCTATCCTGGTACCGGAACGCGGCACCCGATTCATATACTATCCTGGTGTCGGAATGTAACACTCTGATCCTCATTCTATCCTGGTACCGGAACGTGGCACCCGATCCTCTATTACTATCCTGAACGTGACACCCGATCCCCTAATCTCATTACTTTCGTTCATCAAGCCTTCTTTTATACCAAGGAATCATCATTAACAAAAGATGATGAATTAACCCATTAATTAATTTAAGGTTATCTCTTTTAACCCCCAAGTAATTGAATTATTAATATTAAACCACTAACTTTATAATTATAAGCAAGAATAGTCCAAAACGCCCCTTAAAATATTTAACAGAAATCCGACCCAGCGTAGGATTACGCAACCTGTGACGGTCCATTATGGCTGTGACGGTCCGTCCTGCAGGTCCGTCACAAAGTTCAGAGACTTAATTTCTGTGGAAAATGTGTGACGGTCCGTCGTGCCCACGACGGTCCGTCCTTCCATTCCGTCACGAAGTTCAGAGAGTTGATTTCAGTACCCAAATTTCAGAATTCTAAGTGTTTTGGAACGAGACCCCCTCGACGGTCCGTCGTGCCCATGACGGTCCGTCGTGGGATCCGTCGTCTCAGCCAGTTTTTCCAGAAATAAAATCTGCTGCTCAAAACGACTAAACAGGTCGTTACAAATATAGCTGCAATTCTTAAATTTTTATGGGATGTAGCAAGAAAAAAGGATTGCCTTTGGATACAATACGATCATAACTATACATAAAAAAGAGATACAGAGACCATCCAAATACCCAAGAATGCTTTCTTGGGTGGAGAGGAAAACTTTTACATCAAATAGTCAAATACAACAACAAGAACAAGGATCAATCCACGCAATGTTGAATCAAGCTCAACATGAATGTAAATTTTCAATTCAGAGGATGTACCTTTCACTCCTACCATCTTATCCTAGAGTTGAATGGAGACATCTCTTCTTGCACTCAATGATACATCCAAGACATAAATTTACCCTGTGGTTGGATGCGTAGAAGATTAGCTACTGTTGTAAGATTGCAAAAATATGGCATTATCGTACCACCATACTGTATAATTTGTGGACAGGGTCTGGAATCTTTCGCACATCTATATTTTGAATGTCATATTACAAGGGGTTTGTCGAGTTGAGAATATACTTTGCTGGGATATAAACGACAGATTCAAGACAGGAATATTGATGTTACATGGTCATGCAAGCTAGCAAAGAGAAAATGTGAAGTATATGAGATTACTAGTTGTGCATTTGCCATTGTGGTTTACTTGATATGGAAAGCAAGGAAATAAAGAAGATTTCAATAAAAGTATATTCATGGTTATGCACTGATCAAAAAAATGGTGTTACACTTGCACATCAGAGGGCGGAATTTAGGAAAATGGCGAGATACACCTTGCAACACATTCCTCGTTTTCCTTAGATGGTTACTGATAGTATTGTTTTTCTTAAGGTGCGTATTTCCTAGGCTTCATTTATGTATTGTTGTTACTGAAGTTGGAGAATAGGTGCAAGAGAAATTGTTTGTCCATAACTATCAGAACTATATTGTAAATATTTGGTTGTCAATGAAAATGTTCCTTAACCAAAAAAAAATTGCATACCTAATTTCACTTTTTTCTAGTTTCAATAGAAGTTTGTGAAAGAGTTGGTTTGGTTGTTGTGGAATAAAGCTAAATGGAAATATAATTAACATTAATATTTGGTAGGAAGATAATTAGAACAAAATAAAAGTTAAAGATAGTATCTTGGTAGGTGAAGTTTAGGCAAACCATAAAATGGTTTCATATTGTTAACCTTGACATTTTTGACATATAGTTATGTCATGAATGACATAAATTGGATGAATTTATTCATATAAATAAATAGGTCTTAATTCATTCTCAAATCATACTTTCACTTGCCTTCTCACCTTCTAAGGCATTTGTTTTCTCTATCTTGTAGTATTTCACTTGAATTCTTTATAGAGTGAAACAAATATTGGTGTTGCTATTCATTGGTCGACGTAGGATCATTTTTATCCAAACCATGTTAAATATTGTTGTTCTTCTTTCTTCTTTAACTTCATATTTATGCTAACAATTAGTATCAGAGCCAAGGTTCTGTCTGAGTATGTTTTCTGGTTGCAGCACAGTCTGAACTTCCACATCAGAAAAGAATTACTTTGGTTTTCTGTAGTTCCAAATACATTGTAGTAGAAAAGGAAGAACAGGTAAAGATGAGTTTCATGAAGTTTGAAATCGATAGATTTAGTGGGCGCAACAACTTCAGTATCTGGAAAATCCATATGATGGCGTTACTGCAAAGGGAAGGTTCAATCCATGCTATTGACGGAAAGTACCCGATAAGATATTGAACTGCGATAAGGAAAATATTGAAGGAGATTCATTTAGTGCAACCCAACTGTCCCTTGCACCTAACGTACTATGCGAAGTGAGTACAAGTACTGAAGAGACGGACAAAGAGTTATGGCAAAAGTTAGAAGGTCTTTACCAGGACCAGTCAGTGACAACAAGGATGTTGTTACAACGGGGTCTTCAAACATTTAAGATGGATTCAGGTACTTTGTTTCAAGACGATCTAGATGTGTTCATATAAAGTAGTGATGCACTTACACACTACTAGAATTAAAAAGGACGAGGAGACGCTTTTATGTTCTTTGCTATTTTCAATGACTTCAAAATGTCGTGATATTGAGAATTCGATGATGTATAGCAAACAACCTATCAATCTTGAGCAAGTGCGGCTAGCACTTAGTTCTGGTGATGTACGAATGCATTTTGAAGGAAACAAAAGTGATGAAGCTAGTAGACTATTTGTAAGAGGTAGTACTACACAACAGGGAAGTAGAAAGTCAAAGTACAAATTAAAGTCTCGTGTGAATAGAAAGAATGCAAAGGGTTGGGGCTGTTACAAGATGGGGCACTTTGACTGAGATTGCCCTATGTCGAAGTCCAAAAAAAAAAAGGCGAGTGCATCCATTGTTGAGCAAGTACATGATAAGGATGATGATTATGTACTAGCAACATCATGCAATAGTGGAGTCTATGACAATAAATGGGTCTTACACTCTGGTTATACATTGTATATGACATTCTGAAGAGATTGGTTCAGTAGCTATGAAACAAGTGGAGGAACCGTACTAATGGGAAATAATGCAACTTCTAAAATAGTTGACATTGGTTAAGTTCGTGTTCGCTGCCATGATGGAATCGTGAGGACTATTACAGAATTCTGTCATGTTCCTGATCTGAAGAGAATTTGATATCCATAGGTACTTTGGATAAACAAGGCTATATATACATGAGTGAAGGAGGAACTATGAAAGTGACGAAAGGGTCTTTAGTCATGTTGAAGGAAAAACGGAAGGATGACCTCTACACACTTGCGGGAAGCACCATTATTGGCGCTATAAATACATCTACAATGCATTTATATAATGATGACAAGGCAAAATTATGGCAGATGAGACTAGGTCATATGAGAAAGCGAGGAGTGGAGATGTTGAGCAACCGCAACCTTTTGAATGGTAAGAAGATCAATAAACATGAATTTTGTGAGAACAACATCTTAGGGGAAGCAGAAAAAGGTCAGCTTCAGCACTGGCAAGCACAAGATGGGAGAGGTTCTAGACTACATCCATTCAGATTTATGGGGTCCCTCTAAGCTTTTATTGAAGGGAGAAAAGAGGTATATTCTCACATTCATTAATGATTTTTCACGAAAGGTTTGGGTGCATTTCCTGAAGCAAAAAAGTGATGCCTTTGAAGCATTTAAAGAGTGAAAGGTTTTGGTTGAAAATCAAATGGAGAGAAAAATCAAGTATATTCGCACAGACAATGGCTTAGAGTTTTGCAGTAAAGTCTTCTATGATTTCTGCAAGGTTCATGAGATCGCAAGACATAAGACGGTCAGGCACACACCACACGAGAATGGAGTTGCCGAGATAATGAATATAACTCTTCTTGAGAAGGCTCGTTGTATTCTCTTACAAGCCAAGATGTCCAAAGTATTTTGGGCTGAAGCAATTCATACTTCTTCTCATATTTTCAATCGGTCTCCATCCTCAGCGATTGACTTAAGACTCCGAATGAGGTCTGGTCAGGTGAACCCTCTAACTATTCATACTTGCAAATATTTGGATGGCCAACTTATTATCATGTTACTGAAAGAAAGCTTGAACAGAGGTTTAAAAAGGACATATTCGTAGGGTATGTAAATGGAGTAAAAGGGTACAAATCTTGGTGTTTGTCTCTACTCAAATTTTGAGTTAGTAGAGATTACCTTTGATGAATCCTCTATACTTGATCCTCGCAAAGTTCATGTGGCGTTATCAAGAAACGAGAACAACGAGCAGGTGGAGCTACCGGTGAAGCTTACCAAGGAGTGGGATCAAGAGACTCAAATTGATGAGTCAAAAGATCCAAATCTTGAAGAACTTGCTTCCAATAAACCATACATAATTTAGAAGGTAAGGGACAAAAGGAAGATTCGGAAACCGAAACGTCTTATAGAGAAAGAAAATTTGATTGCACATGCGTTCATAGCTGCACAAGAAGAGATCAAGGATCTTGAGCCCTCCTTGTATGTTGAAGCAACTTATTGCAAAGAAGTTGCACGATGGCAGTTATCCATGATGGAAGAGATGGAGTCTCTTCACAAAAATGAGACACGGGTCTTATTGAAAAGGCCAAGGGGGATGAGCACAGTTTGATGCAAATGGGTCTACATAAAGAAAGAAAGTATTCTAGAAGTGGAAGGTTCAAGGCGAGATTGGTTGCAAAGGGTTTCGGTCAGAAGGAGGGAATTGGTTACAATGAGATTTTCTCTCCATTTGTGAAATATAGCTCAATTAGCTTGTTACTGGTATTGGTTGCACAACTTGATGTCAAAACTGCTTTCTTACATGGTGATCTAGAAGAGATAATGTATATGGATCAGCCTGAAGGTTTCCTAGCTGAATGAAAACAAAACCAAGTATGACAACTGAAAAAAGTCTTTGTATGGTTTGAAGCAATCCCCTAGACACTGGTACAAGAGATTTTATGCATCCATGAGTACACATGGATTTTTGAGGAGTGCATTTGATAACTGTTTGTATCACAAGAAGATATCTGGTAATTCGATGATTTATCTATTGTTGTATGTAGATAATATGCTTATTGCTTCTAATAACATCACAGAGATAAATATTCTAAAGAAATTGTTGAGCAAGGAATTTGACATAAAGGATTTGGGAGTTGCAAAAAAAATTCTTTGAATAGAGATTTCAAGAGAAAATGGTGTTGTACATCTTTCTCAAAAGAGATAATTGAAAAAGTTCTTGAGAGATTTAATATGCATATGACCAAGACTGTAAGTACACCATTAGCTCCTCATTTAAGATGTCGGAGTTAAAAATGCCTCAGTCAATGGATGAGGTGGATATGTCAAAGGTTCTTTATGCAAGCGCAGTTGGTAGCATTATGTATTCTTTGATGTGCACACCTCCAGATATTGCTAAATCTTTAACTGTGGTAAGCAGGTACATGGGGCAAATCCAGGAAAAAGGCACTGGGAAGCTCTCAAGTGGATATTTAGATATCTCAAAGGAGCTCATCATGTTGGGCAGACCTTCCGTAAAAGTGAAGATATTTCAATTCTCGGTTATGTAGATTTTGACTATGCAGGGGATCTTGATTGAAGGAGGTCCACAACTGGATACATCCTTACTCTTGTTGGCAGTGCCATTAGTTGGAAATCGCTTTTACAGTCTCTTGTCGCGTTGTCTACAATTGAGGCAGAATATATGGCAGCAACAAAGGAGGTGAAAGAAGCTATCTCCTTCAATGTTTTGGTGGTAGAATTGAGTTTGGTTCAACTTCAACTAATTCTAAGATGTGATAGTTAAAGTGCTACTCATTTGATTAAACATCAAAGATTTTAGGAGCGCACCAAAGACATTGATGCAAATTCCATTTTATTCGAGATGTCGTAGAATAGGGAGCTATCAAGGTTTAGAAGATTATCACAGACGATAAGCTGAAGACATCTTGACCAAAATAGTCCCGCTTGCTAACTTTGCACACTGTAAGGACTTGGCGGGAGTATGCATCAGTTGATGCAACTCTAAGAGAATAACTGCTAGGTAGAGCTGGTATATTCATCAAAAGTTTGATTCTTCTTGTTTCATTCAATGGCATTGCCCTATAATCTTAGAAGTTTTGGATGGAGTTGTTTATACGCATGCTTGGAACACAAATCAAGGTGGAGTTGGTTTGGTTGTTGTTGAATCATGCTAAATGGAAAATGAATTAACATGAATATTTGGTAGGAAAATAATTTGTACAAAATAAAAGTCAAAGATACTATCTTGGTAGGTGTAGTTTAGGCAAACCATAAAATGGTTTCATATTCTTAACCTTGACATTTTTGACATATAGCGATGTCATGGATTAAATCAATAGGACGAATTTATTCCTATAAATAGGTATCTTTTAATTCATTTTCAAATCATCATCTCACTTGCCTTCTAACCTTCTAAGGCAATTGTGTTCTCTCTCTCTTGTAGTATTTCACTTGTATTCTTCGTAGAGTGAAATAAATATTGCTGCAGTTGTTCTTTGGTGGACGTAGGATCATTTTGATACGAACAACATTAAATATTGTTGTTCTTTAACTTCACGTTTTGGTTAACAGTTTGATATTAAGCTATTGATATACATGTGTTCTATCTTCCTATAATATATTTGGGCAATGTTGTGTTTTGAGATTTTGGTTTAGAAAGATTTTTTATCTTACAAAGCCAATAGTTTAATTGTACTTAAAGTAAGTCAATTCTTTTCTTGATGTTTTGAAGTTGTTTATTCTATCTCTTTCGTACCACTTAATGTTGTCCATGTTTGTTTGACTACATGTTGTTTCACATGTTTAAATGACTTTTTTGATACTCATTTCATGCTTAAATTAGGAATTGTCATGACCCAAATCACAAGTCGTGATGGAACCTACGTTGTTAATGTCCGTCACAATATTGGTAGGAGATCTCATCTTTCTCTCTTACCCATTATCCATTTTATTATTAATATTTAATTAGAAAATGTTCATCAACGAAGTCTAGAGGTCTTAACATACCTTAAAAGTAGAACACGTGTCAGAAATCCTCAAGATTTCGCCTTTCCCTTTTTGTAAAGCTTTACAACAATCACAATCTTTAATTAAAAAATATGCAATATTCATAAGTAAATGTGTCCGTAGATGCCCATATTACTATACTTTCATTGCAAACCCCAAAGATCACTCAAAAGGTTGGATCCAAACGGACAAAGACAAACCTACAATTTTACTGAGCCTAAATCACGCATAAATCATAGAGCATAGATTTATAATCAAGTTCTTAAATTTGATCTCAGTTAATTTGTCAAGTTTCATATTTATTAAATTAAAGACTAGGGTTAAGAGTATAACTTTCTCTAAATTCCCTAAATCTAATGGTTATTGTATAATATAATTCATATTAGACTTAAAAGAAATTAAACCATAAGGAAAGAACGATAAAATAGAGTGCAGAATTTTGTAATTAGCAATTTCTCCGTGTCTATCAATCACTAACTCATTATTATCTCAATTTTCCAATGATTAATCCATCATCACTATCCAATTATTACTCCCATCATTGGCAGTAGCAACCATCTCCTCTAATTTTTCAAAATATACTTTAAAACTAAATTTCAACCAACAGAACCCACATATCCTCTCAATTTCTTTTATTAATTTATTTAATTACTCTACACTATATTATTATACTAACCATCTATACAATAATCAAATACGCATATAGAGAGAAGAGATTGACTGAGACTTGGTTTACCTGAGCAGTTATCTTCGTTTCCTCGTGAGCCAAAAATCGGTCTTTTCTTATAATAAAAAAACAGTAATAATAATCTTCTTTAAGTTATTTTAAAAGTGGTCAAGTGGTATGATATATAATATACTTATAAACTTGGCCCATTAGTCACTAACTAAACTAATTATCTTAGATTATAGTTAAACAAATAGTAAAATTCCTATTTAATATTTACGGAAAAAGTTTTGCATGAGAGAGAGATCTAGTATTCAAAACGATATAACGGATCGTTACACTATCTACCACTAAAATAAACCTTCTTCCTCGAATGATAACATAATAGAACACAATGTTACTATTAGAATATTTTTGTCCACTATCAGTCAGGGGACCAGGTCCCTTGACACACAAATAAGGACATAACAGAAAGTAAATACAGTTAAATAACAGAGGAGTTTTACGTGAAAAGCTCCTTGCTAAAGGTAGTAAACCACGACCTATCTAACTGGATTTTCACAACCGTTTCACTAATCTTCATAAGAAAAAGTAAATCGGTTACACAAATGTGAGAAAAAAAAATTAATCTCACCAACAAGCTATAACTCCTTTGCTTGATGAGCCTAAGTACATGTTACGCTACCCACTAAGCTATCACTCTAGACAACTTAGAATTTTCTAAGCTACACAAAGGTTACCCACTAAATTAGTTCAACTAAATAACATAGAATTTTAGATCAGACCACACTAATTCCTTTATAGATTTAGGATCAGTTTACAATGTAAGATTGAAAGAATATATTCTCAAACAACTACACAATGTACGCCTGAGTTTAGGTTGTTCTTGAATGATTCTTCTCCTAGATTTTCTTAAGCCTTTGTAAGAGTTCTTGAATGTACTTTTTCAAGTTGCAAAAACTAAAGAGCAATATGTGAAAAGATCATATTGTATAGACAAGTCACTTTCCTTAAACCCCTGCCATTGGTTGGAAAGGTCTGATGTTTCTGACGCAATTGGGAACTGTGCACCAACTTTCTGTACTTTCTCCAGCTGGCAGTCAATGAACGATTCATATTGAGAACCGTGTAGCTTCACAAGGTCCCTGAGTTTCTTACATCATCAAAACTACAAATAACATTTTCCCCCTCTATAATGATGACAAACAATACTCTAGGCTCCACTCCAGCTTCAGGACAACTTCTCCCTGAATTGCTTATCCGCCCTCCTACCATAGAATTGAAAACAAAAGAAAACACAATATACACAATATACACTGCACTAGTTGTATTCCCCTTCACAAACATGTCAACTATTCCCCCTCACAAACATGTCCAGTCACAACAACCAGTTAAAATTCCCCATTTTGGTATCATAAAAAAGAGATACAGTAAACCAACAGTATCAATAATATCAGAGAAGATCAAAGACTTTTGGTAATCAAACATAAAATAAAGCATTTGACAAGACATATCAGCTAGAACACCAGGGGAATAGTATAAATAGATTTCCAAAATTAACATTCAATACATTCACAGCAATCTTAAATCCAAGGACGAAAAGATAAGCCACACAATGAAGACAAGTAAGATTATTGGACGGACTATGAAGAATAAGGCTGATGGGAAAGAGACTGAATCATGAGAGTGATTCTAGCATTAGCAACATCATTATCTTTTATTTCTTTTTCTCGTAAAGTAATATCTTTGGTCCTAAGTTCTGCATTTTCCCTTTCCAGGGCTTGAACCTCATTAGTACCATGTCCTTCTGTCTGCGCAATGAGTAGCTCGGCCTTAAAATAGCAATTTCAGCATCCTTGCCACTCAGCCTCATAGTCAGTTCTTCAATTTCATGCTTGAGTTGGTCCTGTTCTTCAATGAGTTGAGCCATTTTGCTCTTGGGATTTCATTTCCCTTCAATGCACTCGCATTCAAACCAAGGTAGTTTCTGAAAAGGCTTGCTTCACTGAACAAACTTTGCCAACACCAAGAGGAATGTTAAAGTATTCGAATACTTCAGTGAGAAAGTATCCATATATCGTCAAGCATGAGTCCCGAAAGATTCAGAGGTTCGAACTTGCACAATAATTCCATCACATAGAAATCAGCAGCAGTTACTGAGGTCTTCTTTTCAGTTCGAGAGAGGATAATTTTGTTGACAAATTCAAAAACTAACTAATATTCACTTTTCATCACTTTCTTAAACAGCCTTGCACATTTGTAGTTGGAAGCTTCGAACACAGTGTCACAAATTCAACAGAACACATTTACCCTACCACAGACCTAGTACCATCTCGATGTACCCTAAGAATTTTCCCAGCAGAGTCTCGTCAAGGTGAACAACAATGTCATTTACTCTGGTATTGACACTTCCATCTTCTTGAAATTGAATTATATAGTAGAATTCTTGCACTTCCTATTCTTGAAGAATGGGAGATTTTTTGTTCAAAAAATGTATCCAAGACTAAATCTCAACCATTTCATGAAGTGAGTCCATCCCAGGAAGATTAATTATCCCCATATCAAAAACCCTGCCACACAGTATAGCATGCTTCCTCAGATTGTCAACAATCTCTTGTTTGTTGACCTGCTCTAGAATTGTATGCACCTGTGTACCAGGTCCTTGTGACCTTTTCATTTTTCCTTACGAGTCTCATTTGTGGATTTTGTTTGCTCAGATTTCTTAGTTCCTCTTGGCTTTGCCTTTCCTGACTTCTTCTTCCTATATCCCTTTTCGGTCACTTCAGCAGACACATATATCACACCAGACTCATGCAGTTTAAAATTGGACACTTTAAATGTTCTAGCACTCGTGTTTTATGTTGTAGACTTAGCACTATCTTTCAGAGCATCAAACATCATCTTTTTGGCGTCATATCTAGTAATAGGTCTCCTTTTAAAAATTTCTCCCACCACTTTATCTTTTCTCTTTTTAGATGCACTTACATCTCTCCTTTCAACCGTCCACTGTATAGATTATTCATCACCTTCTGAGACAGAGAAATCAGAGGATGGATATCTCCCAAAATCTGGAGTTCTATCAAAAATAGGTTGGGTATCTCTGATCTCTTCATTATTAAAAGGTTTACTTTCCTCAACCCAGACTTTCTCTCGCATCATAACAAGACTCTCGATGACAAATTTTTTCACTCGCAGCAAGAATTTTTGACTCAGAAGTATTTTTCCTTGGTAAATATCTTTCATAAAGAGCATCTGAAAGCATTTCATGATGAGGAACAGGTCTAGTAGGAACACTTGAACTGTGTAGATCTATAGAGTAAAAAGGGTTTTCAGGATTATCTATGGGAGAACTTATTGGAGGATTAAATTTTGACCCCATGGATGACAGAGAGTATAAAGCAATTGGTTCAATATCACTAAGTGTTGTAAGCATTCGCTTAGATGCAGAAGAAGGGTCCGACATTTTATCAAGAAGAAAGAAGGGAGAAGTTGTGGTGAAGAATGAAAGAGATAGTGATTAAAAAGTTTAGCTCTTTTTTTTATAGAGAGAAGGAATATTGCAAGAAGAGTAAAGGATTAAAAGAGAGAAAAGTGGGTTTTAAAAAGAAAACGAAACAGTGCCTGGACCCTATTGATTTGACGCGTCGCTTGAAAATAAGCGATGGGACTAACGGTCAGAATAACCGATGACTGATATGTGGCTTGATCAACAGTAATTTTATCTTAGTTTAAAAATAATGTACGAATGCTAACTTTGACTTGGACCAGGTCCCATAATGCAATTTTATCATCATTCCGCAACTGTTCTAGCCATGTCTTTGCTTTGGTGATCCTTAATGAATGTATACCAGCAATAGGTACAACAGCGATCTAACTTAGATCAGATATTATTGACAAAGAGGATACCTGCAGTACAAGCTAAGCCCTCAAGGAAATTCAATAATTGAATAACTTGAAATCATTTAGAAGTCATCATGCCCAACTTCAACCTATTACTCTCAAATTGATCTTTTCTAAGAGCCTTGGTGAAGATATCTGCGATTTATTTCTCCGTTGGGCAATATGTAAGCACAATGTTTCCCTTTTGAACATTGTCTCTCAGAAAAAAATGTCTAACATCAATGTGCTTTGTTCTCTTGTGGTGAACAGGATTATCTCCCATACTTACTCCACTAGTATTGTCACACATAATAGGTATTGCCTTGATGATTACTCCAAAGTCCTCTAAGTGTTGTTTGATGCATCACAATTGTGAACAACATGTAGCAGCTACTACATATTCAGCTTCAACTGCTGAAAGAGCTACTGAATTCTCTTTCTTAGTTCCCCATGAGATAAGTGAAGATCCAAGAAAATGAGCCATCACTGAAGTGTTCTTCCTGACAACTTGTAACCAGCAAAATCAATATCTGCAAAACCAACAAGATCAAAAGTGTCACCGGCTGGGTAGAATAGAACTAGGTCCCCTGTCTTCTTCAAATATCTTTGAATCCATTTTGCATCCTTCAAATGTGAATCACAAGGACATGCTTAGAATCTAACACACATTCCAACACTATATACGATGTCAGGTCTGCTAGCAGTCAGATACAACAAGGATCCAATGATTCTCCTATACATGGTTTGATTAACAAGATAATCATATTCATCTGCTACAAGCTTGGAGTTTGTGCTCATAAAAGTATCAATAGGTTTAGAATGAAACATATTGAATTTCTTCAATAGCTCCTTAAGATACTTTTTCTGACTGATTAAGATTCAATCTGATGATTGCTTTAGTTAAGTCCCTAAAAGAAAGTCAGTTCACCCATCATGCTCATCTAAAACTCCATTCCCATTAATGATGAAATTCTTAACACAATGCTCCGATGTAGCTCCAAAGATGATGTTATCCACATATACCGGTATAATAAGTAATTCCTGTTCTTTTTTTATAAGAACAAAGTATTGTCTATTTTCCCTGTTTTGAACCAATTTTTCATCAGAAACTTTGACAATCTTTCATACCAAGTTATGGGAGCTTGTTTTAAACCATATAGAGCCTTATTCAACTTGAACACATGATCTGGTAGACAGCATTCCCAAACCTAGGAGGTTGTTTTACAAACACCTCCTCTTTTAAGTCTTTATTTAGGAAAGCACTCTTGACATCCATTTGATATAGCTTGAATCCCATGAATGCCGCAAAGGCTATGAGAATTATGATAGCCTCCATCCTTGTAACACGAGCAAAGGTTTCATCTTTGTCTATACCTTCCTCCAGATTATATCCTTGAACAACTTATCTGGATTTGTTTCTAGTAATCACACCATTTTCATCACACTTGTTTATGAAAACCCATCTGGTTCCTATAACAATTTTTTCAACATGTCTAGGAACCAGGTACCAAACCTTACTTCTTTCAAACTGATGGACTTCTTCTTGCATTGAATTAACCTAATCTGCATCACCTAATGCCTCTTTCACATTCTTAGGCTCAATTGATGATATAAACGCTGAGAATGCAACGAATTTCTTGTTTTTTTTCTAGTGTGAATTCCAGAGTTCATAGGTGAAATTACATTTTCAAGTGGATGTGATGAATTCTGTTTCCATCCTGGTCTCGAGGTCAATTGGTTCAAATGATCAGTGTGATCTTCTTCTTCAAGGAATTATTCATTTTCTGGAGAGATTGAGGTATTCTGACTTGACATAAGAATAGTACCAGGTTCCTCTTCACACAACATATTCATTAAACACAACATGAATACTTTCATCAATACATTGAGTTCTCTTGTTGAAAACTCTGTATGCTTTACTTGATGAAGAATATCCTACAAACACTCCTTCATCACTTCTAGGATCAAACTTTCCGAGATCATCCTTTCCATTGTTCAAAACAAAACATTTGCATCCAAATGCCTTAATGTAGCTCAACATAGGTTTTCTGTTGTTGAGTAGTTCATAGGGAGTATTCACTAAAGACCTTATCAAACATATGTTAGTAACATGACATGCTGTGTTGATTGCTTCAGCCAAAAATTTTGAGGAAGATTTGACTCAATAATCATGGTCCTTGAAATATTTACCGAGGTTCTGTTTTTCCTTTCCACTAATCCATTTTGTTGGGGAGTTCTTGGAGCAGAGAAATTGTGACTAGTGCCATTTTTCAAACATAAATGATCAATTTTTAAGTTTTCAAACTAAGTTTTATGATAAGACAGCAATCAATTGATTCAATTTTGTTTGAATCATTTTGAAAAACGCTATCAATTCTTCCGGTGTTTCTGCTTTTGATCGTAAGAACCTTGTCCATGTGAACCTTAATTGTCATCAACTATCACCATAATGTATTTCTTTCCACTTTTACTTTGAACCTTCAAAGGTCCATATAAATTCATGTATAGCAGCTCTAATACTCTCTATGAGATTACTTGCTTGTTTGGCTTGAAGGATGATCTAATTTGTTTTCCTTTGACACAGGCTTCACAAATTTTACATTCACAAAATTTCAACTTTGGCAGACCTAGGACCAGGTCCTCAAAAATCAGTTTATTCAATAAAAATGAGCTCACATGCCCTAGTCTTCGATGCCAAAGATCAGCTTTTTCATTCTGAGCATTAAGACATGTCAGATTATCTCCATGAGATGTTTCTAAGTTAGCCGCATACATGTTTTTATTTCTATGAGCATTAAGAATCACATTCTTTGTAGTTAGATTAACTACAATGCACTTCTCAAATGTAAACTTCACTTCATTTCCCTTGTCACAACTTCGAGACAGACTCAAAAGACTATACTTCAACCCACTGACATGATACACGTTGTCAATGAATTCCCCAAGCGATTTTCCCACTTTACAACACATAAAATATACCCCTTCTTTCTATCACCAAAAGAGGAAATTTTTTATATCACCAGTCATATGTTTAGAGCATCATCTATCCATGTACCAACATTGACTACTTCTCCTCTCACTCACTTGCAACAAGAATCACTTATTAGGCTTGGGAACCCATTTCAATTTAAGTTCCCAGAAACCAGACAAAGGAGTGATCAAAGTTATTCTAGCCCAATGAGTTAATTTCAGATTCTTTTTTGACGAAGGATTTTTAGAAGAACCAAGTCCTCTCTTTGAAAACCTTTTGGTAGAGAATTGTTTTGTGGTACCCAGGTCTCTCTTTTGAAACTCTTTGCTTTTTTGTATACTTTGAAAGTCTCTCATGTGACTTTATCCAGGCAGTACACTCTTCTTTTGAATTTTACCACAATGAAGACACAGCAAACTGTCATACACAAATACATATTTGCTATGAGGATTCAAAGGAGGAGTAATATTCAAATTTCTAGACCCTTTTTTGTTGAAATTACTATAATTTGTTAAATTTGAAAGCAGCTTAGAAGATTTTTTCCACTTAAGAGATTTTTCAAGTTCAGAGGTTTTCAGTTTTTCTTCAAGCTCAACATGTAAACCGTTACACTATCCTAGTTATTTTTCAGCTTTCGCATTATCATATGCAATTGTTTTTTATGTATTATTTTTTTAAGATTCAAGAACAGCCATTTCATCTTCAATTTTCAATATTTTTTCACCCATTTTATCTCTATTATCATTTAAACTTTCAAGATCTGCATTCATAATATCTCTTTCAGAAGTTAACTTAATCACTGAATCAATCATAACATTTGCTAATGTTCTCAATTTTTTAAGAGAACAGGTATTCAAATCATGTTATATATCACGAAGAGTTACCTTATCCTCATAATCTTTATTCTTTGAATGATCCATGAAAGCAAACATCTCATTGAATATGGTTTCCTCCTCATGAACCACCACCATTGACACATCATTTGGTTCATCAAGATCTACTGAGTCACTCAAAGATTCTCCCCATGCAGCAAGAGCTTTCTTGACCACATAGTCAGCAGCAGCTTCCGGTCATTCTTATCAAGTACCAGGTCCCTTTGCTTTTCTTTATCACTTCTTGGTTTTTGATATTCTTTATTTTCGGTTTTGAGTAATGGACACTCTTTATAAAGTGTATAAACTTTCCGCACTTGTGACAAGTATCATTTTGAGTGCCTGTTCGAGGAATATTTGCTCCCTTTCTAAAACTTTTGTTTTTCCTCACAATAAATTGAAAACTCTTGATGAGGTAAGCCATATCATCAGCATCACTAGAGTCCTCTTTAGATCTATATTTCAGCATCAAGGACTTATCTTTCTTGACTTCCTTCTTTGACTGATCATGACTTCAGATCATCTCATGAGTCTTTAGATTTCCAATGAGAGCATCCATTTTTAACACTTTTAGGTCCTTTTGCTTAAGCAATAGCATCAACCTTACTTTCCCAAGACTTGGGAAGAATTTGAAACACTTTTCTGACTTGCTTACTCATGCTCATAGGTTCTCCAAGACTTCTCAACTCATTTGTGATTGATGACAGTTTAGTGAACATTTCATGAATAGTTTCACCTTCTCTCATTTTGAAATTTTCATACTGAGAGGTAAGCATATCAATCTTTGACTCAGTTCCTTAATGAGATATTTTTGAGCAATTCCGGATCTTTTTTGCAGATTCACAAGCTGAGACACGATTGAACTCATCAGGTCCTATACCAAACACAAGAAGTTTCTTTGCTTTGTACCCCTTTCCAATGTTCTTCCTATCAGCTTCAATCCTCTAGGCTATGGAACAAGCCTAGTGTTTTAACCATCTTTCTCTTCAATAATGGGGATGAAGAGTCCATCTAAGACAATGTCCCATAGTTCACTATCTTCAGCCATAAGGAAGTCATGCATTCTCACTTTCCACCAACTATAAAAGTGACCATTGAAACGAGGGGGCCTAGTTGAAGACTGACCCTCTTCCAGTTTAAGTGGAGCAACCATTCTAGAATAGGAATCACTCTCTTGGTGTTAACCAGATAGAGACTTCCTGCTTTGATACCACTTGTTAGAATCTATGTGTCCACTATCAGTCAATGGACCAGGTCCCTTGACACACAAATAAGGATATAACAGAAAGTGAATGGAGTTTAACAATAGAGGAGTTTTACGTGGAAACATCCTTGATCAAGGGAGTAAAACCACGACCTCTCTCACAGGATTTTCATAACCGTTTCACTAATCTTCACAAGCAAAAGTAAATCGGTTACACAAATGTGAGAAAAAAAAATTTAATCTCACCAACAAGAAATAACTATATTGCTTGATGAGCCTAAGTAGATGTTACTCTACCCACTAAACTACCACTCTAGACAACTTAGAAATTTTTAAGTAACACAAAGGTGACCCACTAAATTAGTTCAACCAACTAACTTAGAATTTCATATCAGACAACACTAATTCCTTTATAGATTTAGGATCAGCTTAGAATGTAAGATTGAAAGAATATTTCTCAAATAACTACCAATGTACGCGTGAGTTTAGATTGTTCTTGAATGAATCTTCTCCTTGATTTTCTTAAGCCTTTGCAAAAGTTCTTGAATGTACTTTTTCAAGTTGCAAAACCAAAGAGCAATATGTGGAAAGACGAGATTGTATAAACAAGTCATTTTCCTTACAACCCTGCCATTGATTGGAAAGCACTGACATTTCTGACGCAGTTGGAAACTGTGCACCAAATTTATGTACTTTCTCCAACAGGCAGTCAACAAACGATTCATATTGAGAACCGGTTAACTTCACAAGGTCCCTGAGTTTGTTACATCATCAAAACTACAAATAACAGTTACCCTTTAAAATCTTAGGTTATCTCATTCCACTAAATCTCCGAAGTAGTCTCCCCAACTGAATGATGTTTCCACATTGTAACTTTTACTGAAGCAATCATTTTCAACCTCAACTTTCGAATTTACCTATCCAAAATGGTTATCGGCTCCTCCTCAATAGTCAACCTTTTTTTTATTACGTAACCCTGAAATCCAGTTAATATTTTTTAGCATCAACCACTAATACTTCTGTAGAATTTAAATATGAAATATAGGGTGAACAACCAACAAATCACGTGGCAAAACCAACTCGTAAGCCACTTTTCCAAAATGTTGAACAAACTCGATAGGAATAATATATCTCGGGGTCAACTTGCATTTATTTATAATTTTTATAATTTTTTTCATCACACACATTATGTGTGAAACCTTCAACAAAATATGTTCTCCATTCCTGAACTCTATCCCAGGACTTTCTCGATAGATTTGTACCTCACAACCTAACCTAAGTTGTACAAACCAACCAATCAAATGTTAATATGCTATGCCATACAAAGCCTCAAATAGTGTCATTCCAATGCTCGAATGATAATTCTTATATTTTATGCAAACTCTGATATAGACAAATTGATACTAAAATCTACTCGAGTATCCAACCTCATCTGCATACACCGTTAGAAATGAAGTGTAAATTGTGTGCCTCGCTCTGAAGTTTGGCACCTAGGCAAGCAAATTATCTCCCTTATATATATCATGGCTAACTTTTCAAAATTATAATAAGTTAAAGTCAATATAAATTCTGCAAATTTTGTTAATCGATCTACTATAATCCATATACTTTCAAACTTACCAAAAGTATTCAGTAACCCTACCAATAAGCCAATAGATATATGCTCTCACTTTCATATAGGTGTTGACATCCTTTAAATTACACTCCAGATTTTTGCATAATACTTCTGTTGTTGGTTATTCATCTTTATATGACACCATCAATATTTTCTTTTAGTAATAATACATCCTAGTAGCCTTGAATGAATAGAGTACCTCAAACTATGAACTTCATGCATGATCTGTCTAGTCATTCACCTATTTGATGAATATAATTACGATATTTTATCCTAAAAACACCTCACCATAAAGAATCTCCTCATTCGCTTCACCTTGTAATAGCTTTTCTCAAATCTTACGCAAACTTAAATCATCAAATCGTTGAGCTAGAATATGCTCCAATAAGGATGATTTCATCTCCATGTAAGCCAACATCTTACCAAGTTTTAAAATATCAAGCCTTATAAAGTTATTGGATAAGGTTGGATCATTCATAACAAAAGACTCTCTCTCACTCCTTAAAAAGAATTATTCATACTTAGGGCCTTTAAACTTAAGAAATACTAAGTGTCTTTCAACTTAAGAAATCTACAACCCCATTTATCTTTCTCAACTTATAAATGATAATTGTCTTATAGTTATTGAGAAACATTAACCATCTTGTTATCTCAAATTGAGATTTCTGTTATTGAATATTATACTAAAATACCTTGCAATATACACGATAAATATAATGTCTTTACAACTTTAATGCACGCACCACCACCACCAAGTTTAAGATATAACAAAGATAGTTCTTCTCATGACTTTCAATTATCTTAAAGCATAAGCTATCACTTACCTTACTACATTAATGCCCAACTAAAAGATAAATATAAATAAGCACCATCCAAACGCAGCATCTATTCGAGACCATAAATAGTCTCTTCCTGACCTTCAAATATGATCTCCGCCATTATAATTAGCCACCAATATGTCATGAACACTCATTCAAAGTTTCAGTCCAATCCAACGGTTAGTTGATCGGGAAACATAATCTGAAGATTGTTGGTCGGAGAAAAAGAATGCAACAAATCAAACCTTTTCTTCTCTCTTCTCTCTTCTCTCTTGTTCAAAGCTCTATCAAAATCTTCTCTTATGTCCTAATGTCTTTCAAAGAAAATACTAATGAGTAATTGAGTTATTCTCTCAAGACCCTCCTCCATTTATAAAGTTGTGTTTTTTGTTACATGTCAAAACCAACTACGACCAGGATTAGAATTTCAATCCTTTTCCTAATAGAATTAAAACCAAATAAAGAGAATGATTTCAATCTTTTTTCAAGTAGGATAATGTCATGAGACCTTTGGCTAGAACATGGTTAATAGTCCAATATTGATCTTTAGAAACCTCACCTCACACACATTAAACCATTAAAAAGTCATTCACTTCTACATTAATGTAGTCAATGCAAGTGTAAGGAATGAGAGCATCATCGATACTAACCAACTAGGCCTAAAAACACCAAATATCGTAACTTAAATAGGTCAGAACCAATTTCAAACTACCTCAATTCTATTGAGATCCCTCATAGTACATTTCTTGATAACCACACATTTCAACTGTGCCACAAAACTAATCTATACTCACACTTTAAAAACATGAATATAGCTTAATTTTCTTCAGATTTTTATAGAACTGTCCTCAAACAATGCTCGTGATCCTTAATAGAAGGGAGTATACTAATATATCCTCGATGAAATAACAAACGAATCCCAATATGATAGAAACACCAATAAAAGTATACTTGATCCAACACAATTTCTTACTCAACAAGTCTTGTTATCGTTCTTTAAAATTCACCAAAGTATTCCAATATGAAATAATCGAAATAGGCCAAGTGTCTAACTACAAGTCAATACTAATTCTTACATGAAACTCACACGAAGTACCCTTGAAAAACTTTTGCACCATTAGAATGAGATCTAAAGGAGACACATCATCACTAGTATCAAACATAAGACGAATAGGTGATGCAACACTTGTTCCACACATTAAAATGTAAGAGACAATGATACATTTCTTGAATGGGTACTGAGACTATACTACCACTTAAATTTTGAAATATCAGACATATTTGAATTTAGTATGAAATTGTATAATGTAGAGAATTTATTTCATTTTCGAAATGCTATTGAAGTCTACCACAGTCAGAGTAGTTTAATATGTCCACATGACATATACTACCAATTCAATAACATAAGATCGATGTAATTGCCAACCACTAAGAATCATCTATCAATTAAGAATATGTGCAAACATAGAACAAGAGCTTCAAAACATATTCAAATCTAAATATGAAGTAAATCTACACTCGAAATAAAACTATAGTCAACCGAGAGCATATCAAATGATACTTCGAACCACCTTGATTATCCCAACACAATTAGTTATTTATGAAGGTTATATTTCCAATCACTGATATATTGGTCTATGGTCTATTTAGTGATTGATAACTAGTATGCATACATCTATCTCTATAGGTGTCCTCATACAGCTTCATACAACAATCCATTCCAAGATCCCTTAACTAAAGAATCTTTCCATCATTTTATTTTCAATTATTATTATTAATCCTCAATTAAATTTTAAGAAAGTTCCTCACAATATGTATTTATCACTATTTATCAATAGCCCTCATTTTAAATGGCTTTACTCACTGATATTCAATTTTAACATTTTATAATATTTTGATGTATTGAACTTAATCAACCTTGTGACTTCTGTCAAATAAACATCAGTAAGTTCATAACGTCATTCAACTTGAACTATTCCATTATCTTCAGTATACCTCCACTCTAAAGGATAAAAAAACCTGTCACACAAATCTTATAACAAATCTTACCTTCTCAAACGTCATGAGAAGTGGTCACATTTTATATCTCTATCCTTTCTCAACTTCTCCCTGTAGCCTTACCATATTCACTAAACTCTGATTTGATCACTTGAATCTTCAAACCTTACACTTCTCTTCAAGATATCGACATTATATTTTTTTTCATTACTAAATATTCACTAATCGTAAGCACGAGTCATTAAATTGCCCTAATAAATTCAAATGAAATTCCTCTATCCTTTTCTAAATAATACCTTGAGAAAAACTATTCTTACTATCTCCAACCTCGTTAATTTCCATCTTTTGAATTGAAAGTCTCATTATCAAGATATTTTCCTAACCACGTAGCATATGTACTCAACCACACGATGTCATCCCCTTTCACAAAGGTCAGATTTGAAAATGTCTCCTCTCCACTGATAAAAGAATAGACAAAGAAATTTTGACCTTAAACCAAACCACACATGCAAGATAAGGAATGAAAGAAGAAACTTTCCTAAAGTCCTATAGCCTCTCGAAGATAAGTAACGGACTTCTCCGCACCAATCCGCAAGACTCTACTAGACTCAGCTCTTGTACTCGTGAGACCAATGAACCTAGGACTCTGATAACCATTTGTCATGATCCAAAATCACATGTCGTGATGCAACCTATGTTTTCAACTGATCGATAAGTCAACCAATAATTTACCGATTCAATTCAATGTTATAAGTAGTAAAATAAGCAAAAACATAGTATCCAATCACTAAGTCATTTACAAGTATGAAATGTGGAAACCTTAATTACTACCCCAAGAGTTAGTGTCATAAGTACAAGAGTTTCTACGATAGGATACAAGTCCAAACTAATATGAACATCTATACATAAAGAATGTCCTATCAAAATACTGAAATAGACTAATAAATAGAGGTAGATTGAACGTGTAGGCCACAGAATATCCCAAGCAGCGTACCACAACTCCAAGATAATCCAAACTCATATTCAAGCTCCAAGAACGTGCCCGAATTTGAAATCCAATCTTCGCCACGAAAGAGTGCAGCAAGTGTCATATGAGTACAAGACCACCTGTATTTAGTATAGCTCATTGACCGACGATGAAGAAGTAGTTACGGAATTTTATATAACAAAAAAATCAATTCTTTAATTATACAAGTCTATATTACACTTACAAGTCAAGTTTCATCAAACGGAGGTAATCAAAATCAAGTAACTTCCAACCACAAAATAAAACACAGAATCATCAAGAATGAAGGATGTCATGAAATGCAATGTAATATGACGCCATGAAATGATATGCCTTTGAATACCCAGTATTGTCTTAACCGTATATACATGATACTCCTCATAAATACATCGAGAGTTCATAACCCATGAGGGACTCGCGAGGTTTATATACCGACACGGACGATATCCACGATTCTATGCAGACAATCTCAACGCACTATCATAAAATAAAATACTTTCCCACGGATGGTCTCCATGTGTCAAAATTATAATCTTAACATCTCCATCCTCGACATAAACGATCACCACGTGCCTACCTTATATTCAATATCATGTCAATGCATGTACACAATTATTTCAACAAAGGGGATGATGATGCATCTCAATCAAACAATATCAACATAATACATAACCACCTCAATTATCACAACTATACGGGTACAATAAGGAAAAACAAAATCACACCAAGAATTTAAGTCAATAATAAATCTGCTAATGCCCATATATTTTGGAATTCTCGAATTACAAGCTGTCATTTTATATAAATAAATTATCCCTTTAATAAAATCGGCACTCGTACCAATGTTCGTCAAACCATTGGTACGATACCTTATCTTTCTCTCTTACCAATTATCCATTTCATTTTTAATCTTAAATTAGAATACATCCATCAACGAAGTCTAGAAATCTTAAAATTCCTTAAAAGACGAACACGTCTCAGAAATCCTCAAGATTTCGCCTTCCCTTTTTGTAAAGCTTCATAACATCCACAATCTATATAAATAATATATGCAATATTCATAAGTACAAACCTAGAATTTTTGTGAGACTAAATCACTCATAAATCATAGAACACAGATTTATAATCATATTCTTAAATTTGATGTCACTTAATTTGTCAAGTCTCATATTTCTCAAATTGAAACCTAGGGTTAAAAGTAGAACTTTCTCTAAATTCGCTATATCTAATGGTTATCATATAATATAACACATATTAGACTTAGAAGAATTTGAACCATAAGGAAAGAACGACAAAATCAAGTGCAGAATTTTGTAATTAGCAATTTATCCATGTCTATCCATCACTAACTCATTATCATCTCGAATTTCCAATGATTAATCCACCATCACTATCTAATTATTACTCCCATCATTGGCAGTGGCAGCCATCACCTATAATTTTGTAAAGTATACTTGAAATCTAAATTTCAGCCAACAGAACCCAGATATCCTCTCAATTACTTTTCTTAATTTTTTGAATCACCCTACACTATATTATTATGCTAACATCTATGCAATAATCACATACGCATATAGAGAGAATAGAGATTGACTGAGACTTTGTTTACCTGAGCAGTTATCGTCGTTTCCTCGTGAGCCAAAAATTGGTCTCGTCTTATAATTAAAAAAATTATAATAATAACCTTCTTTAACTTATTTTAATAAGTTGTCAAGTGGTATGAATTATAAGTAAGCTATGAACTTGGCCCATTAACCACTAACTAAACTGATCATCTAAGATTATAGTAAAACAAATAGTACAAGTTCCTATTTAATATTTACCAAAAAAAGTCTTTCATAAGAGAAAGAGGTCTAGTGCTCAAAACGACATAACGGATCGTTACCGAAACTATATAAAAAATTAGTTTTTAAAGTCTGATTTACATTTTTTTTGCTTTTATAGATTCAAAATAAATTATTACTACATGTGTGTTTTTGATACAAATAGCTTTTTGAGCTATTTCTCAACGTGTAACTACATGGATTTGCCTCTGAGTAAGGCCTTTAAGAAACGTCTCTAAGGCATGTTGATGAATAAAGATGACTAACTCTGTAAGCCGAGCGGAGAAATAAAGGCGGAGTAAAAATTTTAATATATTAAGTTTAAAGCTTGATTTTTATCACTGAAATCATTTTATTCTCTTTTCCTATATAATCGGATATTGTATCATTAGAATAAAATAGCTTTAAGCAAACATTTGAACATTTGAAAGTCTTTCTCATGAATCTTAATTATGAACCAATTTGTAACTTTCTTAAAAGTACTTTTGGCATATAGTCTATCATATAATAGTGCTCAAATATTGATAAATGCAATTTAAAATTAATTATCCAAATCTAGTTTTTTTATTTTCTAAAACTTTTAACAAAATCAACTGTCACGATCCAAAACCGAGCCGCGATTGGCACCCACATTTACCCTCATGTGTGAGCGAACCAACCAATCTAACCCTTAACATTTCAATATAATATCGACAGAAAGTAATGCGTAAGACTTAACTCATTAATAAAATCAAATCAATAACTATTATTATCCCCAAAATCTGGAAGTCATCACCACAAGAACATCTATATCAAATTACTAAACTAAGAATGTCTAAGAACAAAATAACTAAAAAGCTAGTCCATGCCGGAAGTTCAAGGCATCAAGACATGAAGAGAAGATGTAATGATCCTCTTAGTCGTTTTAGAAATTTTAACCAGCATTATTATATTAACTTTTTAGTAGATTTTGTAAATAATTTATATGACTTATAAGAATGAGTGACATAATTTTTAGATTTAATAAAAGGATTATTTTTGTTGCTAAGAAAAAAAAAATCAAATAAATAAATAATAATAAAATAATAATAAAAAAAAGGGCAAAGCGTGCCCTAAACTTATAAAAGCCTGACGGCTTATATGAGAAAAAAAAAAGAGAAGAACGATTTGAAAAAGAACAGAGAAGAAAAGAAAAGAAAGGGAGAAAAGAAAAAGAAAAGGGAGGAGAAAAATCAATATTTTCATCTCAAGGCGTCAAGGTAATTATTTTCATCCTTTCTATTAAGTTCTTATGTAATTAGAAGTAGATTTTTAGATTAAAACGTGTATAATTTACACTAATATGTGAAACTAATTTTTAATTCTGTGTACATGTATGCATATGTTATTTAGCATAAATTTCACCTTAGTCATTAAGTAATTATGATCAATTGTTGATGATCATGAAACAATTATTGGGAATAGAGGTAAATAGACATGCAAGAAGCCTTCCGTATAAAAGTATTTCATGAAATATCTTTATTTTGGTGTTCAAATACGGGTGATATAAATTGGGATCAATTTGAGATCCTTTTAATAGTTTCCATATTATCATTTAAGTTTTGGTATATTAATTTATATAATTAAGTATTAGGTATATGGTATTAAGTGAATGTCTTAAGATTTATGATATTGAAAAGAAATTAAAAATTTAATCCTAATCTTGAAACTTAGGAACTTAATTATAAATTTGCGTGAGTTTTTTTGGTTTAGTCTAGACACGTGCAATATGTGTGTTGTTAACTTCGAATCCTTATAGTATTTAATTATTTGAATAGACTGAATTTTATTTGGAAGTGCAACAAAGGAGGAAGGCTAAAGTTCCAAAGTGATTGTTCGATAAATTGAGGCAAGTGAATTTCTAAACTCTTGTTAAGTGTATGAAATGCGTGTATGTCCTTGTGGTATATGTTGGGAGTAACGGGATTGGTGATGGTTGACTTGTCCACATTGATTAATTCTAATGATGAAAAGAATAGGGATAACAAAAGGCAATGTTATTAATTGTTTATGTCTGTTGTGTTGAGAAAGGGTTGAAGGCTTGTTGAATCATTGTTGATGTAACGTCATGCTTGTGTGGTTGTGAACTGTGTGATGTTATGAAAATGGTTATCTCCTCATTATATGTGTGAACTTGTCATCTGCATTATTCTGAGGCATTGGTTGTGACAAGTGTTATGTGCATTGAGAAAGAATGGGTACTTAAGAGGATGTACCATTTCGAGGGACGTATCGCGCGCCGCGATGGATACTTTATTTCGAGGAGGTATCGCACGCCGCGATGGATACTATATTTCGAAGGACGTATCGTGCGCCGCGATGGTTACTATTATCGAGGGTCGTGTCGTGCGCCGCGACAGATGCATGGACAGATATGTCCCCCATGGGTCCCGGACTGAGAGACAGCGGGAGTGTATCACTAGGTCAGACATGCATCATTATACTTGACATTGCATTCCATTACATTGCACATACTTATCATTAGTGAACTTGATATTGTGTTTTGCTGATCAAGTGATTGCCTTTTTGCGGAACTTGTGATTGTTGAATACTGAGCTTGTTATGAGGATATTAATTGTTGAAGTGTTGTTGAGGATATGTAATTTGTTGAAGTGTGTTATTGAGGATATGTATATTTTTGAAAGTGTTGCTATTGAGGATATCTAATTTGTGTAAGTGTTGATGTTGAGGATATATAATTTGTTGAAGTGTGTTATTGAGGATATGTATATTTTTGAAAGTGTTGCTATTGAGGATATATATATTTGTGTAAGTGTTGATGTTGAGGATATATAATTTGTTAAAGTGTTGTTGTGGATGATATGTAATTTGTCTAAATGTTTTTGTAGAGTTACGTTCTATATAAACTGTGAGCTGTTAGGTTGGGCTGATGTTTATGCAGGTTGGAGTTGTGGAGGTTCGGTTGGGGGTGGTAGGAGTACCCGTATTTCATCCCCTTAGCTTGTGTTTAGAGGTTTACTTGCTGAGTACCGTGTGGTTTGGTACTCACCCCTTGCTTCTACAAATTTTTGTAGGTTACTAGCCGGACTTTTATGATATATTTACTTCTTTTCCGAGTCTTCCTGGAGATTTTGTGAGGTAGTTGTTGGTCATCTCAGCATCCCTCCTTACTCTTGTTTATGATTTTGTTCTACTGTAGAAACAATATCATATGAGACTTTATTTTCTTTTGATTCGATTGTAATACTTTAGAGGCTTGTACACACGTGACAACCAGGTTTTGGGGTATAATGTAAGTTGATAGTAAATTTTCCGCATTTTTATTGTAATAGTTGAGTTTTAGGCTTACTTGTCTTGGTGGGATAAGACAAGTGCCATCACGTCCATTTTTGGGTCGTGACAAAATGGTATCAGAGCCCCAGGTTCATAGGTCTCACGTGTGTACAAGTCGAGTCTAAATAGAGTCTCGATGATCGGTACGGAGACGTCTATACCTATCTTCGAGAGGCTATAATGACTTTTAGGAAATATCTTCACTTATTGGATCTCTATTGTGCGTACTTGGTCCTATTTTGATCCTTATCGCTTCACTCCATTCGCTCTCATTTATGTGAACTCGTGCGTAGTTCCTTTTGTGAATCATTGGCATGTCGTTTATTGGTTTGATTTTAGATCTGGTATTAAGGTGTATCACATGTTCGTACAATTAGATTCAATGTTACATTCATATTTGAGAAACTAACTAGTTTGTTACTACGGTTGCTTGAGTTAAAACATTGTTATAAGGGATGCTTTAGTGGTGGATTGTTGGAATGATATTAAAACGTCAATTTATGGAGTGTATCTCGATGTTTCTAAATGAGAAATAGTTGAAGGGAATGGATAGATACCAGAATGAAAAACTTATGGGTAAGAAAAGTCTCAAAGAGTATACTTGTGTAAAGATAATTGAAGATTATAGTAAGAAAATATATAAAATTGGGTTAGTCCTTTGATTTTTGTTGGTATAACTGGATTTAAGGTGTCATATTGATGAAAAGGTTCACTTGTGGTGATGACAAGAGCTAAACGAGCATAATGATAGTAAGCGTTTGTGATAATTGAGATGGGATGAGCTATATGACAAAGATAGTTTGTTTAATGGATTTTTGTATAGTAATGACAACTTGCGAGTATATAATGTTATGGTTTGCTATAGTTCGGTGAGTAGCCTGGTTGCAAGTAAAGTTATAGGAGGTGTTGAAACATCGCTCGAATAGAATTTAAAGGAGCTAGAGTCATAATAAAAATAAAATAAAATTAGCTGATATAGTGTAGGCTTCGAAAAGAGGTGAGAGTAAGAATATTTTCTTTGATTGCAAGTGCTAAAGAGGTATATTCACATGGGTTGAGAATTGGATTTAGAGACACATGATTTCATCCGTTTTTCATTGGTCATGGTAATAGTGTCACAGATTTATCAAGATTGGTCCAAAAAAAAATCGAATAAGATTTGAGAAATGAGTGTATAGACGTTCAACTTGAGTGTGATGATAAGTTTATTCGTGGCTTTGAATTTCGTAATGAGTATGATTGAATTTTTAGCGAAATATATGATAAGGTCGATCGAGAGGCGACCAATGAGAAGCTAAGATATGTGAATTCATAATCTTTAAGATATGAATTAATGTTCATAGATAAAGGGAATGGGTTACACAGTTGGGTCCAAAACTCAAGTTTTTCATGGTGAATTTAGGTTTGTGGTAATGTGTTTTGTGGATGTATGAATAATTAAAGTAAGAATTGATCGATCGCATCAGGTATTGAGAATTTAAAATAACATGTGCAAGGTTAGGATCGTAGAGTTTGTTACTTTTAATTGTTAAAGGACCTAAGAAAGTATTTCTATCAAGGAATTGATTTACATTGTATGGGATGTTAGCCAAAGAATAAGATTGGTAAGGTGGTTAGACAAGGAACAAGAGTGTGGTGTATATAAAAAATTAAGATATTCAGAATTTTTCGTCCTAAGAAGAATTTAAGAAAAGTGAAGGAATAAGACTCTCGTATAAGCCCTTGGTTGGTAGTTGGAGGATTTATTGATTTTTACCTATGACGTTAGATATGACTGTGAGATGAACTAGTCCTACAAAGACTTATTACAAGTTATTTATCGATTTTCTAAAAAAATTGAGTTTTGGTTGGGTGACAAGAGACTATGTGTGGAATATTTTATGTTATTATGTGGAGTTAAGTTGTTCAATATGATAGGTAGCTTATTTATATTCAAAAATGTAGACCTACAATTCTACACGATTAATAATGATTTTGATGGGATTGAAATTGCTTTATTGATGGGACTATGTAGATTGTTATAATGTGTTAGATAGACATTTTATGGTGAGTAGAGGTAATGAGATTATAGTATACATTAATATTGGAGTGATCAAGGGTTTCTTTGAGTTATCGCATGAGGTAAATGATAATACAGATGGTGGTTGAAAATGGTATGTGAAAGTTTAGGTGAAGTTGACATTAAGTGTTCTTTTTTTATTTTATCCTAAAGGAGAAATATAGATTTGAAATTAGTGTTATCGGTCTTGGGGTGTGTGACTTACATCTATCACGGGAGCTTAAATGGAAAGATAAGAAACCATAGTTCAAAGTCTTGGAGACTACAATGTACTTGCTAAGGAGAATGTGATACTACTGACGGTGTGAAAGTAAGGTAAATGGTTGGTGTGGTTATGATATTGTTTAATACATTGTGTTGGCTTTGATAGAGTACTGTGAGAAGTATGCGGGGTTTGGAAAATCCAGCATGTGTAAAATTGTAATAGAGATCAACTGGTTGATTTTGGGTGTAAAAAAAAATTAAATAAAAAAAAAAAAATTGAGGGATGTAGTCAGATGAATGAAAATATTGATATGGGATTATGGAGAAAGTATCTAGTGTTATTCGACCTTGATTCCGTATAATCTTAAGTTGAACACCTACTTCGTTTCGGACATGATTTGGAGTATGATTCACTGCATATGCCCACATTTTTTTTTACATCTATGGGTGAATTCCTAGTGGTGGATCGGATGTGCCGATCCTCTTATTTCTCTTGATAGGGTATGTTCTTTAAGCAGACTAGGTCACTTCAGTTATGACATATTTGATGTTGTTTGAAAAATTAGAAATATATCACTATTTTTATATGCACAACCTTGCTTATGGGAACTTACAAAAGAGCTTTCATGAATAGTTATGGTTATCCGACAGTGTTGTAAAACGTTCTGCATCCTAGCGTGTACCATTTGTAGGGTGATTATTTGATCTTGTTCTTCATTGGATTGGACATGTTTGATTATCCCTTGATGTGTATTCGATGTCTAAAGATCAGATTTTCATAGTTTAAGCTCATGAAAATATTAGGTTGTGACAAGGGAATCTTGATAAGGCCTATGATGGTTTGTGTAATAGGTGTATATGATCGTTGATCTAGGTTCACTTCAGATGGTAGTGGTATATGAATTCAGAACGTTATCCTTGTTATGTAAGAAAAGATTTTTGTTGTGATGATTGTGTTATGTTCCAGTGTGTTTCAGTTGAGATTGGGTTCATTGGTTGGTTTATGGCGTGATATGTAAATCTTCCGAAGTTTCATTCAAAACTTCAGTTCTTGGTAGTTTAATTTAATGGAATGTGCTAAAGATGAATTGATCACTTGGAGAGATGAACACGACTTTGAAAATCATACCTCAAGTTTTTGGTCGTGTTAGTTATTCTTCCTTCTCCTACTTTATGTTCGAGGACGAACATGATTTTTAGTGGTGGATAATGTAATGATCCTCTTAGTCGTTTTAGAAATTTTAACCAGCATTATTATATTAACCTTTTTAGTAGATTTTGTAAATAATTTATATGACTTATAAGAATGAGTGACATAATTTTTAGATTTAATAAAAGGATTATTTTTGTTGCTAAGAAAAAAAAAATCAAATAAATAAATAATAAAAAAATAATAATAAAAAAAAGGGCAAAGCTTGCCCTAAACTTATAAAAGCCTGACGGCTTATATGAGAAAAAGAAGAAGAGAAGAACGATTTGAAAAAGAACAGAGAAGAAAAGAAAAGAAAGGGAGAAAAGAAAAAGGAAAAGGGAGGAGAAAAATCAATATTTTCATCTCAAGGCGTCAAGGTAATTATTTCATCCTTCCTATTAAGTTCTTATGTAATTAGAAGTAGATTTTTAGATAAAACGTGTATAATTTACACTAATATGTGAAACTAATTTTTAATTCTTTGTACATGTATGCATATGTTATTTAGCATAAATTTCACCTTAGTCATTAAGTAATTATGATCAATTGTTGATGATCATGAAACATTATTGGGAACAGAGGTAAATAGACATGCAAGAAGCCTTCCGTATAAAAGTATTTCATGAAATATCTTTATTTTGGTGTTCAAATACGGGTGATATAATTGGGATCAATTTGAGATCCTTTTAATAGTTTCCATATTATCATTTAAGTTTTGGTATATTAATTTATATAATTAAGTATTAGGTATATGGTATTAAGTGAATGTCTTAAGATTTATGATATTGAAAAGAAATTAAAAATTTAATCCTAATCTTGAAACTTAGGAACTTAATTATAAATTGGGTGAGTTTTTTTGGTTTAGTCTAGACACGTGCAATATGTGTGTTGTTAACTTCGAAACCTTATAGTATTTAATTATTTGAATAGACTGAATTTTATTTGGAAGTGCAACAAAGGAGGAAGGCTAAAGTTCCAAAGTGATTGTTCGATAAATTGAGGCAAGTGAATTTCTAAACTCTTGTTAAGTGTATGAAATGCGTGTATGTCCTTGTGGTATATGTTGGGAGTAACGGGATTGGTGATGGGTTGACTTGTCCACATTGATTAATTCTAATGATGAAAAGAATGGGGATAACAAAAGGCAATGTCATGAATTGTTTATGTCTGTTGTGTTGAGAAAGGGTTGAAGGCTTGTTGAATCATTGTTGATGTAACGTCATGCTTGTGTGGTTGTGAACTGTGTGATGTATGAAAATGGTCATCTCCTCATTATATGTGTGAACTTGTCATCTGCATTATTCTGAGGCATTGGTTGTGACAAGTGTTATGTGCATTGAGAAAGAATGGGTACTTAAGAGGATGTACCATTTTGAGGGACGTATCGCGCGCCGCGATGGATACTATATTTCGAGGGACGTATCGCGCGCCGCGATGGATACTATATTTCGAGGGACGTATCGCGCGCCGCGATGGTTACTATTATCGAGGGTCGTGTGTGCGCCGCGACAGATGCATGGACAGATATGTCCCCCATGGGTCCCGGAATGAGAGACAGCGGGTGTGTATCACTAGGTCAGAAATGCATCATTATACTTGACATTGCATTCCATTACATTGCACATACTTATCATTAGTGAACTTGATATTGTGTTTTGCTGATCTAGTGATTGCCTTTTTGCGGAACTTGTGATTGTTGAATACTGAGCTTGTTATTGAGGATATATAATTTGTTGAAGTGTTGTTGAGGATATGTAATTTGTTGAAGTGTGTTATTGAGGATATGTATATTTTTGAAAGTGTTGCTATTGTGGATATCTAATTTGTGTAAGTGTGATGTTGAGGATATATAATTTGTTGAAGTGTGTTATTGAGGATATGTATATTTTTGAAAGTGTTGCTATTGAGGATATCTAATTTGTGTAAGTGTTGATGTTGAGGATATATAATTTGTTAAAGTGTTGTTGTGGAGGATATGTAATTTGTCTAAATGTTTTTGTTGAGTTACGTTCTATGTAAACTGTGAGCTGTTAGGTTGGGCTGATGTTTATGCAGGTTGGAGTTGTGGAGGTTCGGTTGGGGGTGGTAGGAGTACCCGTATTTCATCCCCTTAGCTTGTGCTTAGAGGTTTACTTGCTGAGTACCGTGTGGTTTGGTACTCACCCCTTGCTTCTACAAATTTTTGTAGGTTACTAGCCCGGACTTTTATGATATATTCACTTCTTTTCCGAGGCTTCCTGGAGATTTTGTGAGGTAGTTGTTGGTCATCTCAGCATCCCTCCTTACTCTTGTTTATGATTTTGTTCTACTCTAGAAACAATATCATATGAGACTTATATTTTCTTTTGGTTCGATTGTAATACTTTAGAGGCTTGTACACGTGACAACCAGGTTTTGGGGTAAAATGTAGTTGATAGTAAATTTTCCGCATTTTTATTGTAATAGTTGAGTTTTAGGCTTACTTGTCTTGGTGGGATAAGACAAGTGCCATCACGTCCATTTTTGGGTCGTGACAGAAGATCCAGTCCAAGCTAGAAGCATTAGCTCACCCTGAATTTCCGATGTAATAAAGACTGGCTTGAATTACTGTTGAGTCGAAGAAGACGGCACGTTTGCTGCACTCCACAAATACAAAGAAGAAAACATAAAAGTAGGGGTCAGTACAAAGAACGAGTACTAAGTAGATATCATCGGCCAACTCAAAATAGAAAAAATATATATTAACAATATCATAAAATCAACTATGATACTCAACATGTAGCAACAACAAGTACTATATCATTAACAATTATCGTCAAGTTCACACATGAGGACTCAAGCCTCAATACCATACTCATTTGGGAATTAGATTCATTAAAGTGAGTATATTAGCATCTTTCAAGATTCATTATGTTTATTCCCCTCGTGTCGGTACGTGACACTCCGATCCTCTATCTCTATCCTGGTACCGGAACGTGGCACCCGATCCATATACTATCCTGGTGTCGGAACGTGACACTCCGATCCTCATTCTATCCTGGTACCGGAACGTGGCACCCGATCCATATACTATCCTGGTGTCGGAACGTGACACTCCGATCCTCATTCTATCCTGGTGTCGGAACGTGACACTCCGATCCTCATTCTATCCTGGTACCGGAACGTGGCACCCGATCCTCTATCTCTATCCTGGTACCGGAACGTGGCACCCGATCCCCTAATCTCACCACTTTCGTTCATCAAGCCTTCTTTTATACCAAGGCATCATCATTAACAAAGTAGATTAGGGTTTCTTTTCAAGATTTGGGATTCAATAGCTTCATCATGCTTATTTATTCACAATTTCATATTCATATTCATGCAAGCATACAATTAAGCATATAACTAACACATATCATTCGCTATTAAGAGTTTACTACGAATAGTGTGAAAACCATAACCTACCTCCACCGAAGAATTGATCAAGCAAAAATTTTCCCTTAAGCTTTGCTATCCTCTTCGTTTTCTCTCTTTCTCGTTCAACTCCCTCTCTCTCTTGTTCTTTCTATTTTCTTATTCAAATCCTCTTTCTTTTACCCTAATTAGTATATAATTAAGTTTAAAAGATGGAAATAATAACCACTAATTAACTTAAGGTCACCTCTTTTAACCCCCAAGTAATTAGACTTATAATCCTTAACCCTCTAACTTTATAATTAAAGTAGGAATAGTCCAAAACGTCCCTTAAAACGTGTAAAGAAATCCAACCCAGACTGGGATTACGCAACCTGTGACGGGCCGTCGTGCCTGCGACGGTCCGTCCTGCAGGTCGTCGCAAGGTTCAGAGACCCAAATTTCCACAAGGGTCTATGACGGTCCGTCACGACTGTGACGGTCCGTCCTGCAAGTCCGTCACGAAGTTCAGAGAGTCGATTTTCAGTACCCAATTTTAGAATTTCTAAGTGTTTTGAAACGAGACCCTGCGACGGTCCGTCGTGACCATGACGGTCTGTCGTGGGTTCCGTCGTTTCCGCCAGTTTTCCAGAAATAAAATCTGCTGCTCAAAACGACTAAACAGGTCGTTACAATAGATACCAATTTACCCATCGTTCGTCCTCGAACGATCATAAGACGAAAAACAAGGGCGAGAAGGAGTACCTGAATCTTTAAACACATGTGGGTATCTTTCTTGCATATCTGCCTCCTTTTCCTAAGTGGCTTCTTCAACCGGTCGATTCTTCCATTGCACCTTGATGGATGCAATCTCCCTTGACCTCAACTTGCGAACTTCTCTATCTAAAATAGCAACAGGCTCCTCCTCATAAGACAAATTTTCATCAAGCAAAACTGAATCCCAACGGATACTGTAGTTTCCATCCCCAAGGTATCTCTTCAACATCTACACATGAAATACCGGATGCACTCCGAACAGCCCTGGAGGCAAGGCTAACTCATAAGCCACCTCCCCTACTCGTTTAAGTACTTCAAATGGTCCAATATACCTTAGACTAAGCTTATCTCTTTTCCCAAACCGCATCACCCCTTTCATGGGCGAAACCTTTAGCAAGACTTGCTCACCCTCCATAAACTCCAAGTCTCTAACCTTTCGATCTGCATATTCCTTTTGCCTACTTTGCGCCGCTAGAAGCTTTTCTTGAATAGATTTCACTTTCTCTATCAAATCCCTCAACAGATCAGTACCCCAAGGTCTAACCTCAAATGCATCAAACCACCCAATGGGAGACCTACATCTCCTACCGTACAATGCTTCAAATGGGGCCATATCAATGCTTGAGTGATAACTATTATTGTCTGAAAACTCCGCTAAGGGTAAGAAGTTATCCCAATGACCACCAAATTCTATCACACAAGCACGAAGCATATCCTCTAACACTTGAATCGTTCGCTCAGACTGACCATCGGTCTGAGGATGGAACGCGGTACTAAGGTCCAACCTAGTACCCAATTCCGCATGCAATGTTTTCCAAAACTTAGAAGTAAACTGTGTACCTCTATTTGATATGATGGATAGTGGAACCCCATGCAATCGAATGATTTCTGAGATATTGATCTTGGATAACTTCTTGGCATTGTAAGTCACCTTAACCGGAATAAAATGAGCAGACTTAGTTAACCTATCAACAATCATCCAAATAGAGTCGTACTTACCCATCGTCTTTGGAAGACCAACCACGAAGTCCATTGCGATTCTCTCCCACTTCCATTCAGGAATGGGCATTCTCTGAAGTGTTCCTCCGGGCCTCTAGTGTTCATACTTTACTTGTTGACAGTTTGGACATTTGGCAATGAAGTCAACAATATCGCACTTCATTCTACTCCACCAAAAGTGTTGCTTTAGGTCACGATACATCTTGGTTGCACCCGGATGTATAGAATACCTTGAACTATGAGCCTCTGTCAGAATAATGTTGATCAAATCATCGACGCGGGGTACACATACCCTTCCCTTAATCCTCAACACACCTTCCTCGTCAATTGTTGCTTCTTTAGCCTCCCCTTGCAACACTTTATCTCGAATCCGGATCAATTTCTCATCATTAAACTGCTTCCCCTTAATCTTGTCAAGGAAGGAAGATCTTGCCTCCACGCAAGCAAAAAATCCTCTCTTCTCATTAACTTCTAGTCTCATAAGGTCATTAGGCAGAATCTGAACTTCTCTAGCCAATGGGCGTCTAGAAGCTTGCAAGTGAGCTAAACTTCCCATGCTCCCCGCCTTTCTACTTAAAGCATCTGCCACAACATTCGCCTTCCCCGGATGATACAAAATAGTGATGTCGTAGTCCTTCAGTAGTTCCATCCATCTCCTCTGTCTCAAGTTCAAATCTTTCTGAGTAAAGACATACTGTAGGCTACGATGATCTGTGTATACTTCACACTTAACCCCATATAGATAGTGTCTCCATTGCTTTAATGCAAACACTACCGCAGCCAATTCCAAATCATGGGTCGGATAATTACGTTCATCCACCTTTAATTGTCTTGAAGCATAAGCAATCACATTCTTCTCTTGCATTAGCACTGCACCCAACCCAGAATAGGATGCATCACAATAAACAATGAAGTTATTACCCTCTACCGGCAAGGTGAGGATAGGTGCGGTAGTCAACAAAGTCTTGAGTTTCTGAAAGCTTTCTTCGCACTCATCCGACCATACAAATGGAACATTCTGCTTAGTCAAGTTCATCAATTGGGAAGAAATAGAAGAGAATCCCTTGACAAATCGGCGATAGTAGCTAGCTAACCCAACAAAGCTCCTTATTTCTGACACATTAGTGGGTCTTACCCAATTCTTCACTGTCTCAATTATAGAAGGATCTACCATCACTCCATCCTTAGAAACTACATGCCCAAGAAGGACACTGCATCTAGCCAAAACTCGCACTTAGAGAATTTGGCATAAAGCTTTTTCTCCCTTAACATTTCCAATACAATTCTCAAATGCTCCTCGTGTTCCTTCTTACTTTTAGAGTATATCAGTATATCATCAATAAATACGATCACAAAGAGATCCAAATATGGCTTAAAAATCCCATTCATCAAGCTCATGAAAGCAGCGGGGGCATTCGTATGACCAAAAGACATCACTACGAATTCATAATGCCCATACCGAGTTCGAAAAGCAGTCTTTGGCACATCTGTTGCCCGTATTTTCAATTGATGATAACCGGATCTCAAGTCAATCTTAGAGATGACACACGCACCTTGTAATTGATCGAACAAGTCATCAATGCGAGGAAGAGGATACTTGTTCTTAATAGTTACCTTGTTCAACTGCCGGTAGTCTATGCACATCCGAAAACTCCCATCCTTCTTCTTTACAAAAAAAACCGGAGCACCCCAAGGAGATGCACTTGGTCTAATGAAGCCTTTGCTCAACAACTCTTGAAGTTGAGCCTTTAACTCTCTTAACTCCGAGGGAGCCATTCTGTAATGGGGTATAGAAATGGGGCGAGTGCCCGGTTCAAGATCGATACAGAAATCAATATCCCTATCTGGTGGCATACCAGGAAGATCTGCAGGGAACACATCTAAAAACTCACGGACTACCGAACCGACTCGATTGAGAGTACTTGAGTAGTGTCATCCTTGAGATGGGCCAAGAAAGCTAAACACCCTTTACTAACCATTTTCTTAGCACGAAGAAAGGACACGATACGCACCGGATTGGAAGTGTAGTCACCCTCCCACACTAACGGATCTGTCCCAGGCTTGGATAACGTCACAGTCTTAGCATTACAATCCAAGATCGCAAAATTCGGAGAAAGCCAAGTCATACCTAGAATTACATCAAAGTCAACCATTTCTAAGATAACCAAATCTACATAAGTGTTGCTCCCTACAAAGTTCACCAAACAAGACCTATATACCTTTTCAACTACCACAGACTCACCCACCGGAGTAGAAACACGAATAGGCATATCAAGTAATTCACAATGTAAATTTAGACCATTAGCAAATGAGGAAGATACATAAGAAAATGTGGATCCAGGATCAAACAATACAGAAGCCATGCAATCACAAACCAGAAGATTACCTGTGATAACAGCATCAGATGTCTCCACCTCCGATCTCCCAGGGAAAGCATAACAATGGGCCCTTTCGTTTGTTTGCCCGTTGCCCCTACCATGTTGTGATGTAGTGGCTCCACTTTGCCCATCACCTCGGCCGTTTTGGTGACCACCATTACCTCTACCACCACGTCCACCAGAATAACGGCCTCTACCATGACCACCTCTACCCCTAGCTATTGGGGGTCTATAACTCTGTTTTGGACAATATCTCTTAATATGTCCAATCTCCCCACATCCATAGCACTCTCTGGGTTCATGCATAGGTCTCTCAGAGAAGTATTGGCCGGTCTGAGGTGGACCCCCAACTACAGTCTGTAGTGAAGACTGAATTGGTCGGACTGAGTAACCTCCGGAACCCTGTCCTCTCGAGTAAGAACCATTAAACTCACCTCCCTTTCGAAACCTTTTTGATGTAGATGTCGAGGTGAAGTCATCGGGCTTCACTCCTTCCACCTCTACCACAAAATCTACCACTTCTTGGAAGGATTTTGCCGTAGCCTCTACCTGTAAGGCCGAAATCCGCAACTCTGACCTCAACCCCTTCACAAACCGGCGAATCCGCTCTTGTGGACTGAAACAAAGTTGAGTGGCATACCTGGATAATGCACGAAACTTAGCCTCATATGCATTGACCAACATCCTACCTTGCTCTAGGCTCAAGAACTCATCCCTTTTCCTATCCCTCAAAGTCCGGGGGATATACTTCTCCATAAACAAGCTAGAGAATGAGGCCCAAGTCATAGGTGGTGCCTCTGCTGGTTGACACTCAACATGTGACCGCCACCACATTTTGGCGTTCCCTTGAAACTGATAACTCACGAACTCAACACCAAACCGTTCTACTATACCCATTTTGTGTAGTAGCTCATGACAGTCAACCAGAAAATCGTAGGCATCCTCAGATTCAGCACCCTTGAAGACTGGAGGTTTCAATTTCAAGAACTTACTGAAAAGTTCATGTTGATCATTTGTCATTATGGCCCCCGTAGTCAGACGAGGAAACGTGCCTATCTCCAATGAGGCATCCATGCGGGGAGCCCCAATGGTGGCATGTCGTACCTCTGGAACCTGAGGCGCTGGTGCAGAAAACACTGGGGGTGTCTGGCCCTGATCAGATAACCCGCTAAGATAAGCCAGAACCTGATTTATCATCTCTGGGGTAGGTTGGGGTGGCATTTCCTCATTCTGCACTTGTTCATTCTCCCCTTCCTCACCCTCTCTTACTACCTCTTCAGTCGGTGGAGGAGTCACCGCCCTAGCATCAGATGGACTAGGTGCTCGTCCTCTTCCTCTAGAGGACGTCCTCCAACGACCTCTACCACGGCCTCTTGCCACTGCTCTTCCTCGAGCCACAGCCCCAGTGGCTGGCTCAGACGTTTCTTGTCTCGCTGCCGTTGATGCTGGCGCGGTTGTTGCTCTAGTTCTAACCATCTGCGAAATAGAGTGAAGATGGTCAGATACCAATTTGTATCACCTAGATACCAATTGGACCCTAGTAATAGCACGAAAGAAAGAAAGAAAGAATGGAATTTTCCTAAAGTCTTATAGCCTCTCAAAGAAAAGTAAAGGCGTCCCCCTACCGTTCCTTAAGACTCTACTACACTCGTTCTTGTGTGATGAGATCAATGAACCTAATGCTCTGATACCAAGTTTGTCACGACCCAAAACCGAGCCGCGACTGGCACCCACATTTACCCTCCTATGTTAGCAAACCAACCAATCTAACCCTTAACATTTCAATATAATATCGACAGAAAGTAATGCGAAAGACTTAACTCATTAATAAAATCAAATCAATAACTATTATTATCCCCAAAATCTGGAAGTCATCACCACAAGAACATCTATCATCAAATTACTAAACTAAGAATGTCTAAGAACAAAATAACTAAAAAGCTAGTCCATGCCGGAAGTTCAAGGCATCAAGACATGAAGAAGAAGATCCAGTCCAAGCTAGAAGCATTAGCTCACCCTGAATTTCCGATGTAGTAAAGACTGGCGTGAATTACTGTGTAGTCGAAGAAGACGGCACGTTTGCTGCACTCCACAAATACAAAGAAGAAAACATAAAAGTAGGGGTCAGTACAAAGCACGGGTACTGAGTAGATATCATTGGCCAACTCAAAATAGAAAACAATATATATTAAGCAATATCATAAAATCAACTATGATACTCAACATGTAGCAACAACAAGTACTATATAATTAACAATTACCGTCAAGTTCACACATGAGGACTCAAGCCTCAATACCATACTCATTTGGGAATTAGATTCATTAAAGTGAGTATATTAGCATCTTTCAAGATTCATTATGTTTATTCCCCTCGTGTCGGTACGTGACACTCCGATCCTCTATCTCTATCCTGGTACCGGAACGTGGCACTCGATCCATATACTATCCTGGTGTCGGAACGTGACACTCCGATCCTCATTCTATCCAGGTACCGGAACGTGGCACCCGATCCATATACTGTCCTGGTGTCGGAACGTGACACTCCGATCCTCATTCTATCCTGGTGTCGGAACGTGACACTCCGATCCTCATTCTATCCTGGTACCGGAACGTGGCACCCGATCCTCTATCTCTATCCTGGTACCGGAACGTGGCACCCGATCCCCTAATCTCACCACTTTCGTTCATCAAGCCTTCTTTTATACCAAGGCATCATCATTAACAAAGTAGATTAGGGTTTCTTTTCAAGATTTGGGATTCAATAGCTTCATCATGCTTATTTATTAACAATTTCATATTCATATTCATGCAAGCATACAATTAAGCATATAGAAGGGTTTACAATATTACTACACATATCATTCGCTATTAAGAGTTTACTACGAATAGTGTGAAAACCATAACCTACCTCCACCGAAGAATTGATCAAGCAAGAATTTTCCCCAAAGCTTTGCTATCCTCTTCGTTTTCTCTCTTTCTCGTTCAACTCCCTCTCTCTCTTGTTCTATCTATTTTCTTATTCAAATCCTCTTTATTTTACCCTAATTAGTATATAATTAAGTTTAAAAGATGGCAATAATAAGCCACTAATTAACTTAAGGTCACCTCTTTTAACCCCCAAGTAATTAGAATTATAATCCTTAACCCTCTAACTTTATAATTAAAGTAGGAATAGTCCAAAACGTCCCTTAAAACGTGTAAAGAAATCCAACCCAGACTGGGATTACGCAACCTGTGACGGGCCGTCGTGCGTGGTCCGTCCTGCAGGTCGTCGCAAGGTTAAGAGACCCAAATTTCCACCAAGGGTCTGTGACGGTCCGTCACGACTGTGACGGTCCGTCCTGCATGTCCGTCACGAAGTTCAGAGAGTCGATTTTCAGTACCCAATTTCAGAATTTCTAAGTGTTTTGAAATGAGACCCTGCGACGGTCCGGCGTGACCATGACGGTCCGTCGTGGGTTCCGTCGTTTCCGCCAGTTTTCCAGAAATAAAATCTGCTGCTCAAAACGACTAAACAGGTCGTTACATCAACAGAGTATTTTTTTTTATTTATCTGATAAGTTTTTCCTTTTTAACACATTTTCATATTTAATAATATTTTCATTTAAATTATAATGAGATATTTATACCTACACGAGTACTTTTAGACATTTAAATTCACTTATTTGTTTTCAATTCGTCAAACCGCATAAACCCCCTTTCTTCTTCCCTTAGACAAAAATTTTCACTTGTTGCAAGACTATTTTCTGCAGCAAGTGATTAATTATAAGAATGCATAAGTTTAATGTGGAGTTCTGAATGATGCTACTTCGCTTCTTCCTATTGTACTAATTCTCCCTCCGCCGACCCCTCCCAAAATCATAGGATTTCAATTCATCATGATGTTGTTTCTTTTTTTGCTTTGCAATAACATTTTTTGTATTTCAATTCAATCATTTATAACGCCTTGTCTTGTTAGGTATTAATAATAATGTAATGTGTTTCTTTTATCGTAAAATTGTCTGCTATGTACTAGATATATATGAAGGGTTTTATGTTTTGCCTACTTAAAAGATGTTGTATGTCATAGTTGAAGCAAGTCCTCTGAAGAAGTTACGGATGAAAAAACTTCTGCTAGGAAAATTATATGCACAGCGAAAGCATATCAGGATCTTTACTGCTTATATGCATAATACACAATCAATACCATTTATGCTAGAACAGATGAATTATGCTAGAACAGATAAATAAACTAAAAATTAATTCGATAAATACCTCTTGAAGTGTGAACGGATACCTTTAAGCGAATCTCCAACTTAAACGGATCTTCAAGCGAATCTACAAAATAGTTATGGTCTTCTACAGTGATCTCAAGTCACATCTGAACTCCCTCAATACTTGGGTGGGCAAGTATCGAATAGAATACTAACTATCTTTTTTCTAGGTTAGGAGAATCCCTATATATAGAGATTTCTTCCTAATCCAAAAAGGACTAGAAAACCTAGTTTTTCCCTATATCTGAACATGTCACAAATTAGACTTACGTCAAATCCAACTAGTTCTATAGTTGCTCAAGGTACTAATATGAAAGAAATTGAATTCGGAATGTAACTATTAGAACCTATCACCAAAAAAACAAAATAACTAATAACGAGTCAATAATTAATCTCATCATCATCATAAGCATCTAATTCTTTTCTCTTCTACACCAATCTATTATAGAGTGTCTAGAGTAGACAATTGAAAGACAATTACTCTACAAGATAAGTGACTTATGAGCTCTGCAGAGAGGTTTACGTCATTACAATCAGATTGTAATGACTTTATAAATTTTTCATGATGATACTTTCACGTGTTTTAAATATATTTTGAGTTTATCAAGACATTTAAACTTATAACATATGAAAAACTATATTCATATCAAGAGTAATTTTTTTGAAAACTGAAAATTTCAAATTGACCTCTTGCCCATGTGCTGATTTATTACACTAATCAGAATAGATTAATTATAACTTATCACTACCTCTTAAATACTTTTTAAGAGGAAAGGTCTCTTAGTCATTTTCTCTTTGAAACAAAACGTACATGTTGGTAGTAGGGTTGGGTGTTCTGTAGGTTTGGTTCGGTTCAAAAATATCGGTTTGATTTTTGGTTTCCAATTTAGCCAAATATGAAACCAAATCAAATCGAAATAAATTCAATTTTGTTTGATTATTATAATTTTAGTTTGATTTATTTCGATTTGGTTTCTATTTAAACAAATTTAATACAAAAAATGATGAAGCGGCCATCGTGATAACTAGATATCAACTCAATCAGTAAAACATGAAAAATCCACAAGGGGTCGGCAAGATTGTCTTTTTTTTCCATTTCTTTGAATTTCTCGGCTGTTAGCCAGATAAAAAAAATTGCAAAGTAGTCATCATGACATACTAAAAATTCAGTCTCTAAGCAATAAAAGAACTTAAACATGGAAAAATCCAAAAGGGATCAACAAGATTTATCCCACTGTATTCTAATTTGGAGCATAAACGTATTGAGCATAACCGATCTCTAGCCAACAAGCAATAACATTAACAACTGGTCAAGAATAATAATAAAAAAACTATTAAAAGTCAAGACATATAACTCTAGAAAGTTCAACAAACTTGTGTCCATCACTAAAATAGAGTTGTTAGTTTCAAACTAAAATCGATTTAGTTTCAAACTAAAATCATCATTATCTGGCTCATTGCAACTTGCATCAACAAAGAGATTTAGAAAATCAACAAAATATCGTTGCAACCTCTATCAAAAGTCAAGACAACAAAATTAGAAAGTTCAACAAACTTGTGTCCATCACTAAAATAGAGTTAGTTACAAACTAAAGTCATCATTATCTAGCTCATTGCAACTTACAGCAACAAAGAGAATTAGAAAACCGACAAAACACCCTTCCAACCTCTATAAAAAATCAAGACAACAACACTATAAAATTTAACAAACTTGTGTCCATCACTAAAATAGAGTTAGTTACAAACAAATGTCATCATTATCTGGCTCATTGCAACTTGCAGCAAAAAGAAATTTGGAGAAAAAAAAACATCGTTGCAACCTCCATTGCAATAGCTCCCAAGTTTTAGCAGATAGCAACCAAGAAAATAACAAACATTGATGGACCTAAGAGAAAATAGAACTCTTTAGACAAATGATCTACATTTCATAATAGAATATATAAAATGTAACGACCTGTTTAGTCGTTTTGAGCGGCAAATTTTATTTCTGGAAAAACGGCTGAGACGACGGACCCCACGACGGACCGTCATGGGCACGACGGACCGTCGAGAGGGGGTCTCGTTTCAAAACACTTAGAAATTCTGAAATTTGGGTACTGAAATCGACTCTCTCTGAACTTCGTGACGACATGGCAGGACGGACCGTCGTGGGCACGACGGACCGTCACAGACTCTTCAAGGAAATTGAGTCTTGAACTGTGTGCGGAGGAACCAGCAGCAGGACGGACCGTCGCAGGCACGACGGGCCGTCACAGACTGTGTAATCCCAGGCTGGGCAGGATTTCTTTAAATGTTTTAAGGCACGTTTTTGACTATTCCTGCTTTAATTATAAAGTTAGTGGGTTAATATTAATAAGTCTAACTACTGGGGGTTAAAAGAGGTAACTTGAATTAATTAGTGGGTTATTATTGTCATCTTTTATACTTAATTATATGCTAATTAGGGTAAAAAAAAGAGGGTTTGAATAAGAAAAATAGAAAGAACAAGAGAGAGAGGGAGAATCGAACGAGGAAGAGAGAAACAAAGCTTAGGAAATTGCTTTCTTGATCACTAATCTTCGGTGGAGGTAGGTTATGGTTTTTATGTTATTCGTAGTAAACTCTTAATAGCGAATGATATGTGTTGGTAATATTATCTCATCTTCTATATGCTTAATTGTATGCTTGCATGAATGTGACTATATAATTGTGATAAAATAAGCATGATGAAGCTATTGAATCCCAAATCTTGAAAAAAACCCTAATCTCTTAGTTAATGATGATGCCTTGGTATAAGAGAAGGCTTGATGAACTAAAGTGATGAGAATGATGATGCCTTGGTATAAGAGAAGGCTTGATGAGTTGATAGAATGAGATTAGGCGATCGGAGTGTCACGTTCCGACACATAGAATTAAGGGATCGGGTGTCACGAACCGACACGTAGATTTAGGGGATCGGGTGTCACGAACCGACAGTAGATTTAGGGGATCGGGTGTCACAAACCGACATGTAGATTTAGGGGATCAGGTGTCACGAACCGACACGTAGATTTAGGGGATCGGGTGTCACGAACCGACACGTAGAATTAGGGGATCGGAGTGTCACGTTTCGACACATAGTAGTAGGGGATCGGAGTGTCACGTACCGACACAAGAGGAATAAAGATAATGAGGGAGCGGAGTGTCACGTACCGACACAAAAGAAATAAAGATAATGAATCTTGAAAGATGCTAATATACTCAATCTAATGAACCTAATTCCCAAATGAGTATGGTATTGAGGCTTGAGTCCTCATGTGTGAACTTGGAAGTACTTATTAATGATTATAGAACTTGTTGTTGCTACATGTTGAGTATTGTAGTTGATTTTATAATATAACTTGATATATACAGTTCTCTATTTTGAGTTGGCCGATGATATCTACTCAGTACCCGTGTTTTGTACTGACCCCTACTTTTATGTTTTTCTTCCTTGTTATTTGTGGAGTGCAGCAAAAGGACCGTCGTCTTCAACTCAATCGCAATTCTAGCCAGTCTTTGTCAGGGTTAGCTAGTGCTTCTAGCTTGGACTGGATCTTCTTCCTCATGTCTTGATGCCTTGAAGTTTTGGCATGGACTAGCTTTTACTTGTTTTAGCTTCTTAGAATACTCTTAGTTTAGTAATTTGATCATAGATGTTCTTGTGGTGATGACTTCCAGATTTTGGGAAATAATAGTTGTTGAATCTTAGAAGTTATTGAATTAGTTTTTATTAATGAGTTTAAGTCTTCCGCTTTACTTTCTGTTGATATTACATTGAAATGTTAGGGTTTAGATTGGTTGGTTCGCTCACATAGGAGGGTAAGTGTGGGTGCCAGTCGCGGCTCGGTTTTGGGTCGTGACAAACTTGGTATCAGAGCATTAGGTTCGTTGGTCTCATCACACAAGAACGAGTCTAGTAGAGTCTTAAGGAACGGTAGGGGGACACCTTTACTTTTCTTTGAGAGGCTATAATACTTTAGGAAAATTCCATTCTTTCTTTCTTTCTTTCGTGCTATTACTTGGATCCAATTGGTATCTAGGTGATACAAATTGGTATCTGACCATCTTCACTCTATTTCGCAGATGGTTAGAACTAGAGCAACGACAGCGCCAACACTAACACCGGCAAGACAAGATGCGTCTGAGCAAGCCACTGGGGCTGTAGCTTGGAGAGGAACAGTGGCAAGAGGCCGTGGTAGAGGTCATGGGAGGACGTACTCTAGAGGAAGAGGACAAGCACCTAGCCCATCTGGTACCAGGGCGGTGACTCCTCCACCGACTGAGGAAGTAGCAATAGAGGGTGAGGAAGGGGAGAATGAACAAGTGCAAAATGAGGAATTTCCCCCCCAACCTACCCCAGAGATGATCAATCAGGTTCTTGCTTATCTTAGCGGGTTATCTGATCAGGGTCAGGCACCTCCAGTGTTTTCTGCACCAACACCTCCGGTTTCAGAGTTACGACATGCCGCTGCTGGGGCTCCCCGCATGGATGTCTCATTGGAAATAGGCATGTTTCCTCGTCTGACTACAGGGCCTATAATGACAAATGAGCAGCATGAATTTTTCAGTAAGTTCTTAAAATTGAAACCTCCAGTCTTCAAGGGTGCTGAATTTGAGGATGCCTACGATTTTCTGGTTGACTGTCATGAGCTACTACACAAGATGGGTATAGTAGAACGGTTTGGTGTTGAGTTTGTGACTTATCAGTTTCAAGGGAACGCCAAAATGTGGTGGCGGTCACACGTTGAGTGTCAACCAACAGAGGCACCACCTATGACTTGGGCCTCATTCTCTAGCTTGTTTATGGAGAATATATCCCCCGAACTTTTAGGGATAGGAAAAGAGATGAGTTCTTGAGCCTGGAGCAAGGTAGGATGTTGGTTACGGCATATGAGCCTAAGTTTCGTGCATTATCCAGGTATGCCACCCAACTTTGTTTCAGTCTACAAGAGCGGATTCGCCATTTCGTGAAGGGGTTGAGGTCGGAATTGCGGATTTCAGCCTTACAGGTAGCGGCTACGGCAAAATCCTTTCAAGAAGTGGTAGACTTTGTGGTAGAGGTGGAAGGAGTAAAGCCAGATGACTTCACCATGGCGTCGACATCAAAAAGGTTTCGAAAGGGAGGTGAGTTTAATGGTTCTTACTCTAGAGGACAGGGTTCCGGAGGTTACTCAGTTCGACCAATTCAGTCTTCACTACAAACTGTAGTTGGGGGTCCACCTCAGACGGTCAACACTTCTCTGAGAGACCTATGCTTGACTCTAGAGAGTGTTATGGATGTGGGGTGACTGAACATATTAGGAGGAATTGTCCAAAACAGAGTTATAGACCCCCAACAGCTAGAGGTTGAGGTTGTTATGGTAGAGGCCGTTATTCTGAGGATGCGGTGGTCGAGGTAATGGTGGTCACCAAAACGGCCGGGATGATGGGCAAACTGGAGCCACTACATCACAACATGGTAGGGGAAACGGACATACAGGCGATAGGGCCCATTGTTACGCTTTCCCTGGGAGATCTAAAGCGGAGGCATCTGATGCTGTTATCACAGGTAATCTTTTGATTTGTGATTGCATGGCTTCTGTATTGTTAGATCCTGGATCCACATTTTCTTATGTATGTTCCTCATTTGCTAATGGTCTAAATTTACATTGTGAATTACTTGACATGCCTATTCATGTTTCTACTCCGGTGGGTGAGTCTGTGATAGTTGAAAAAGTATATAGGTCTTGTTTGGTGACTTTTGTGGGGAGCAACACTTATGTAGATTTGGTTATCTTAGAAATGGTTGACTTTGATGTAATTCTGGGTATGACTTGGCTTTCTCCGAATTTTGCGATCTTGGATTGTAATGCTAAAACTGTGACGTTAGCCAAGCCTGGGACATATCTGTTAGTGTGGGAGGGCGACTACACTTCCACTCCGTTGCGTATCATCTCCTTCCTTCGTGCTAAGAAAATGGTTAGTAAAGGGTGTTTAGCTTTCTTGGCACATCTCAGGGATGACAATACCCAAGTACCTTCAATCGAAACGGTTTTGGTAGTCCGTGAGTTTCTAGATGTGTTCCCTGCAGATATTCCTGGTATGCCACCGGATAGATATATTGATTTTGCATCGATCTGGAACCGGGTACTCGCCCCATTTCTATACCCCCTTATAGAATGGCTCGCGCGGAATTAAGAGAGTTAAAGACTCAACTTCAAGAGTTGTTGAGTAAAGGCTTCATTAGACCAAGTGCATCTCCTTGGGGTGCTCCGGTGTTATTTGTGAAGAAGAAGGATGGGAGTTTTCGGATGTGGATAGACTATAGACAACTGAATAAGGTAACTATTAAGAACAAGTATCCTCTTCCTCGCATTGAGACTTGTTCGATCAGTTACAAGGTGCTTGTGTCTTCTCTAAGATCGACTTGAGTTCGGTTATCATCAATTGAAAATACGGGCAACGGATGTGCCAAAGACATCCTTTCGAACCAGGTATGGGCATTACGAATTTGTAGTGATGTCTTTTTGTCTTACGAATGCCCCTGTTGCGTTCATGAATTTGATGAACGGGATTTTTAAGCCATGTCTGGATCTCTTTGTGATCGTATTATTGATGATATACTGATATACTCTAAAAGTAAGAAGGAACATGAGGAGCATTTGAGAATTGTATTGGAAATGTTGAGGGAGAAAAAGCTTTATGCCAAGTTCTCTAAGTGTGAGTTTTGGCTAGATGCAGTGTCCTTCTTGGGGCACGTGGTTTCTAAGGATGGAGTGATGGTGGCTCCTTCTAAGATTGAGACAGTGAAGAATTGGGTAAGACCTACTAATGTGTCAGAAATAAGGAGCTTTGTTGGTTTAGCTAGCTATTATCATCGATTTGTCAAGGGATTCTCTTCCATTGCTTCCCAATTGACGAACTTGACTAAGCAGAATGTTCCATTTGTATGGTCGGACGAATTTGAGGAAAGCTTTCAGAAGCTCAAGACTTTGTTGACTACTGCACCAATTCTCACCTTGCCCGTGGAAGGTAAGAATTTCATTGTTTATTGTGATGCATCCTATTCGGGCTTGGGTGCAGTGCTAATGCATGAGAAGAATGTGATTGCTTATGCTTCAAGACAATTAAAAGTGCATGAACGTAACTATCAAACTCATGATTTGGAATTGGCCGCGGTAGTGTTTGCATTAAAGCAATGGAGGCACTATTTATATGGGGTTAAGTGTGATGTCTATACGGATCATCGTAGTCTACAGTATGTCTTTACTCAGAAAGATTTGAACTTGAGACAGAGGAGATGGATGGAACTACTTAAGGACTACGACATCACTATCTTGTATCATCCGGGAAAAGCGAATGTTGTGGCGGATGCTTTAAGTAGAAAGGCGGGAAGCATGGGAAGTCTAGCTCACTCGCAAGTTTCTAGACGCCCATTGGCTAGAGAGGTTCAGATTCTAGCTAATGACCTTATGAGGTTAGAAGTAAATGAGAAGGGAGGATTGTTAGCTTGTGTGGAGGCAAGATCTTCCTTCCTTGACAAGATTAAGGGAAAGCAGTTTAATGATGAGAAATTGATCCGGATCCGAGATAAAGTATTGCAAGGAGAGGCTAAAGAAGCAACAATCGATGAGGAAGGTATTTTGAGGATTAAGGGAAGGGTATGTGTACCCCGCGTCGATGATTTGATCAACACTATTCTGACAGAGGCTCATAGTTCAAGGTATTCTATACACCCTGGTGCAACCAAGATGTATCGTGACCTAAAGCAACACTTTTGGTGGAGTAGAATGAAGCGTGATATTGTTGATTTTATTGCCAAATGTCCAAACTGTCATCAAGTAAAGTATGAACACCAGAGGCCCGGAGGAACACTTCAGAGAATGCCCATTCCGAAATGGAAATGGGAGAGAATTGCAATGGATTTCGTGGTTGGTCTTCCAAAGACAATGGGTAAGTATGACTCTATTTGAGTGATTGTTGATAGGTTAACTAAGTCTGCTCATTTCATTCCGGTCAAGGTGACTTACAATGCAGAGAAGTTAGCCAAACTTTACATCTCAGAGATTGTTCGATTGCATGGAGTTCCGCTCTCCATCATATAAGATAGAGGTACGCAGTTTACTTCTAAGTTTTGGAAAACATTACATGCGAGTTGGGTACTAGGTTGGACCTTAGTACTGCGTTCCATCCTAAGACCGATGGTCAGTCTGAACGAACGATTCAAGTGTTGGAGGATATGCTTCGTGCTTGTGTGATAGAATTTGGTGGCCATTGGGATAGCTTCTTACCCTTAGCGGAGTTTTCATACAACAATAGCTATCACTCAATTATTGATATGGCTCCATTTGAAGCACTGTATAGGAGGAGATGTAGGTCTCATATTGGGTGGTTTGATGCATTTGAGGTTAGACCTTGGGGTACTGACCTTTTGAGGGATTCAATAGAAAAGGTGAAATCTATTCAAGAAAAGCTTTTAGCGGCGCAAACTAGGCAAAAGGAATATGCAGATCAAAAGGTTAGAGACTTGGAGTTTATGGAGGGTGAGAACGTCTTACTGAAGGTGTCGCCTATGAAAGGGGTGATGCGGTTTGGAAAAAGAGGTAAACTAAGCCCAAGGTATATTGGTCCCTTTGAAGTTCTTAAGCGAGTAGGGGAGGTGGTTTATGAGTTCGCCTTGCTTCCAGGGCTGTCCGGAGTGCATCCGGTATTTCATGTGTCTATGTTGAAAAGATACCATGGGGATGGAAACTACATTATCCGTTGGGATTCAGTTTTGCTTGATGAGAATTTGTCTTATGAGGAGGAACCTATTGCTATTTTAGATAGAGAAGTCCGCAAGTTGAGGTCGAGGGAGATTGCATCCATCAAAGTTGAATGGAAGAATCGACCGCTTGAAGAGGCTACTTGGGAGAAGGAGGCTGATATGCGAGAAAGATACCCACACCTGTTTACAGATTCAGGTACTCCTTCTCGTCCTTGTTTTCCTTCCTGTGATCGTTCGAGGACGAACGATGGGTAAATTGGTATCTATTGTAATGACCTGTTTAGTCGTTTTGAGCAGCAAATTTTATTTCTGGAAAACTGGCTGAGACGACGGACCCCATGACGGACCGTCATGGGCACGACGGACCGTCGAGGGGGTCTCGTTTCAAAACACTTAGAAATTATGAAATTTGGGTACTGAAATCGACTCTCTGAACTTCGTGACGACATGGCAGGACGGACCGTTGTGGGCACGACGGACCGTCACAAACTCTTCAAGGAAATTGAGTCTCTGAACTCTGTGACGGAGCAGCAGGACGGACCGTCACAGGCACGACGGGCCGTCACAGACTGCGTAATCCCAGGCTGGGTCGGATTTCTTTAAATTATTTAAGGGACGTTTTTGACTATTCCCTCTTTAATTATAAAGTTAGTGGGTTAATATTAACAAGTCTAATTACTTGGGGGTTAAAAGAGGTAACCTTGAATTAATTAGTGGGTTATCATTGTCATCTTTTATACTTAATTATATGCTAATTAGGGTAAAAGAAAGAGGGTTTGAATAAGAAAAATAGAAAGAACAAGAGAGAGAGGGAGAATCGAACGAGGAAGAGAGAAACAAAGCTTGGAAATTGCTTGCTTGATCACTAATCTTCGGTGGAGGTAGGTTATGGTTTTTATGTTATTCGTAGTAAACTGTTAATAGCGAATGATATGTGTTGGTAATATTATCTCATCTTCTATATGCTTAATTGTATGCTTGCATGAATGTGAGTATATAATTGTGATAAAATAAGCATGATGAAGCTATTGAATCCCAAATCTTGAAAAAAACCCTAATCTCTTTGTTAATGATGATTCCTTGGTATAAGAGAAGGCTTGATTAACTAAAGTAATGAGAATTATGATGCCTTGGTATAAGAGAAGGCTTGATGAGTTGATAGAATGAGATTAAAGGATCGGAGTGTCACGTTCCGACACATAGAATTAATGGATCGGGTGTCACAAACCGACACGTAGATTTAGGGGATCGGGTGTCACGAATCGACCATAGATTTAGGGGATTGGGTGTCACGAACCGACACGTAGATTTAGGGTATCGGGTGTCACGAACCGACACGTAGATTTAAGGGATCGGGTGTCACGAACCGAAACGTAGAATTAGTGGATCGGAGTGTCTCGTTCCGACACATAGTAGTAGGGGATCGGAGTGTCACGTACCGACATAAGAGGAATAAAGATAATGAGGGAGCGGAGTGTCACGTACCGACACAAAAGAAATAAAGATAATGAATCTTGAAAGATGCTAATATAGTCAATCTAATGAACCTGATTCCCGAATGAGTATGGTATTGAGGCTTGAGTCCTCATGTGCGAACTTGGCAGTACTTATTAATGATTATAGAACTTGTTGTTGCTATATGTTGAGTATTGTAGTTGATTTTATAATATTACTTGATATATATTGTTCTCTATTTTCAGTTGGCCGATGATATCTACTCAGTACCCGTGTTTTGTACTGACCCCTACTTTTATGTTTTTCTTCCTTGTTATTTGTGGAGTGCAGCAAAAGAACCGTCGCCTTCAACTCAATCGCAATTCCAGCCAGTCTTCGTCACATCGGATCTTCAGGGTGAGCTAATGCTTCTATCTTGGAATGGATCTTCTCCTCATGTCTTGATGCCTTGAAGTTCCGGCATGGACTAGCTTTTACTTGTTTTAGCTTCTTAGATACTCTTAGTTTAGTAATTTGATCATAGATGTTCTTGTGGTGATGACTTCCAGATTTTGGAAATAATAGTTGTTGAATCTTAGAAGTTATTGAATTAGTTTTTATTAATGAGTTTAAGTCTTCCGCATTACTTTCTATTTATATTACATTGAAATGTTAGGGTTTAGATTGGTTGGTTCGCTCACATAGGAGGGTAAGTGTGGGTGCCAGTCGCAGCTCGATTTTGGGTCGTGACATAAAACTATAAAGCAAGTTATATGAATAAGTTCTTTACTTACACGTTACAACACATCACAAGTTGATAGTTGAACTTACAAGCTGCAACTATATATCAATTATACTAGCTTCAGTTCCACTACAAGTTAAATCTAAAAAAATATGAAAGAATTTGTTAGTTGTTAAGAAACACAAGTAACAAAATTATTTTCAATATAGTTAATACAAATATCAAATTCTTACCATGTTCAAGTTGTTCAAGATACTCTAAATATTCCTCAATATTTATTTGAAAAGGCTCAATTCTAATTCAATCTTGAACACAAATAAGGTATTGCACATTTTAGGAGTTAATGAACTCCTAAAGGGATCAAGAACACGACCTCCTGTGCTGAATGTACATTCTGATGCGACACTTAGAATGGGAATGGCAAACACAATCACGAATCATCTCTCCGAGAATAGGAAATCTCAGCTAATTAACTTTCCACCACATTATATATCAAAGTCATCACTATCTAGCTCAATATCTTTAGCAAGACATCTTTTCAATTCTAATTTATTACATGAACTTTCACTAACTTCTTTACGTTTCTCAAATTGTTGTTTCGTTCTCATTCTTTCTCTATTTACAAAGTTGCCACAATCACTCACACTAGATATACTTGATGAATTATCAGATGAAGTGGGTGAAGATGGTTCATGTAAAGAGCTTTTTAGGGATTTCATGACATAATACTTAAACAATTTGTTCATGTATTTTTCACTTCTGAACATAGCTTTTCCCCAACTTCTTTTTCAAACATATCCACAATTGAAAATAGAACATAATCAAGCTTGTTACAGGGATGCAATAGATGAAATAAAGATCATCTTATTCGTTTTTGTGGTTCACCCCAATACTTTTTGAACTGCTCATTCATACTTTCTGCCATTTCTTTCAAATTACAATCTTCATTTGCCATCATCTCTTTCAAAATAAGATTAAGTTCAGCAATTTCAACAAAGTGAGTATTTCTAGTGACATAATTAGAACTCGAGACTCTACCACTGACCTCACATTTTTTAAGTCAACACTTGAAAGAATATTTGCAGTAGTTCCATATTCGACACTAGTTTCATCTTCAACACTAGTTCCATCTTCAACACTAGTTCCATCTTTGTTTTCAGAAGAATCAGAACCAATGGTACGAAGATGATTCAAGTACCCAATATTATAAAAACTATATCTTTCAAATGCAAGCTCAAAATATTGTGTTATATCAAGCATCGAATATGTAGAGTTCCACCTAGTAGGAACATCTAAACATAATGATTTCTTACAAGTTATTAATTCACATTCACAACATTCTTTAAACTTTCTAAGTCTTGCGGGAGATTGTTTAATGTATTTCACGACTTGTCTCACTAGCTTGACAAACTTACCAATTTCCTTCAACCCATCTTGCACAATAAAATTAAGGATATGTGTCATACACCTCACATGAAGATGGTCACCATCCATTATATTAGTTCCCCAATAGCTAAATTTTTAAGACATTTCTTTCACGGTAACATCATTAGAACTAGCATTATCAGCTGTAATAGTAAACACATTATCCAAACACCATTTAAGCAAACAATTAGTAATTCAAGTTGCCATATCCACGCACTTATGACTAGAAATAGGACAAAAATTTATCATTCTTTTATGCAAAATTCAATTTCTATCTATAAAGTGGGATGTCAAACACATGTAGTTTATTTTTTGTATCGAGGTCTAAGTATTTGTTGTAAGACAAACTCTTGGACGTGCTTCTTTGAAAACCTTCTTCAAAAGTTTTTTTTTCTTCGAG